>VZTH01011351.1:126837-173019 GCA_013397815.1 Aleadryas rufinucha | reverse complement strand
GTATTGGTTGACACTTTCAGTGGGCGGCCGGAAGCCTACCCCTGTCGCACTAACACAACCAAGGAGGTGGTAAAAGTTTTGTTTAACCATATAGGCTAAACAAAAGCCAAACCAAAAGGTTTGGGGTTCCTTTGGGTATGTCATCAGACAGGGGACCACATTTTGTCGCAAATGTGATTCAGGAAGTTAGTCGGATTTTGGGAATTGCTTGGGACCTGCATACACCTTACAGACCCCAAGCAAGCGGTAAGGTGGAACGCATGAATGGAACCCTTAAAGCACAAATTAGCAAAATTTGTCAAGAGACATCCATGACATGGGTTCAGGCCTTGCCTATAGCTTTACTGAGGATCCGCATACAACCGAGGCGGAGGGACAACATCAGTCCCTATGAAATATTGTATGGCAGGCCTTATCAAATTCCACATGTTCCGGGTGAAATTCATATGAGGGGGAAACTTGATTTACAGAGATATCTAATGGCTTTAGGTTCCACTTTGCAGAAGCTCCAGAATTACATCGTGTTATCCAGACCCATAGGACTGGACACTCCTGCACATCCCTTCCAGCCTGGAGATTGGGTCTATGTGAAGTGGTGGGACAGTGATCCTCTGCAGGCCAAGTGGAGAGGACCATTCCAGATTTTGTTGACCACCCTCACTGCAGTTAAAGTTGCTGGCAAAGGACCCAGGATTCACTACTCCGGAGTTAAGAAGGCTTCTGCTCCTCAAACTACCAAAAAACCAGAGACTGATACAAATGAAGATGATGTAGCTTAAATGATTTTTTCCTGTGCTTATTATCTATACAGTTGGTAACCCTGACTCAGGTTTGGAACTAAAATTCGCATATGATTCTAGTCCGAAGTGTATCTTAAGACATTCATTTGGATATAGAGCTAACAAACTGACATGTAAACCAAAGTGGAAAGATCAGCAAAATTTGTTTATAGTTTGCTTACTAACTTAGATTTTACATTAGATAGCATTCAAAGATAACACACTGAGTTCTGGTTATATTTTCCACAGCCTGATTTCATGGTCACCAAACTGATCCTGGATTAGAGAATTGTTTATAGTAGTTATAATTATAATTTTATTTATATATAGTATTGTTAGATGTAAACTGCTATTAGACACATATTATATTTAGGATATTTAAAATAGAGTCTTAACAAGTTAGAGGCCTTGTCAAGCCTCTAAAGGGGGGGAATGATGCCTTAGGTTTTAGCTTTTATATTTTTCAAATTCTGTATTCTCTGTATTCCTAGTGTGTAACACTGATCTGTCTTGCAGCCTGTTAGCTGCTGCTCTCTTATGCTAAGATAGACATAACAAAGCCTCTCCAGGCTTGCTCTTCAAGGACACTCAGACCGTCCTAGGCCAAAATGTGTAAACCAGCATCTTGAGAAAGGGGGGCAAGTTGGGGGGGCGGTTACATTATTAGCTAAAGTTTAATTGGCGAATTTATGCTGATATGCAAATGGACCAAACTTACAACAGTGTGAAGAACTCGTGACTGGTCATCCATCTTGGTAGCCTTTGGCCTGCCAGGGTGTACCTCAGAAGGCCTTTTGAATAAATATCTCCTTTATTCCTCTACCCCTGTCTAGTCTCTGTTTCAGGTTGTCCTTTTTAGGCATCAATGCCAAGCTGTGCTTAAATGGAAGAAGGTTCAGGGTTGCTATGGCAAGAGATTTTCAAAATCAGAGTACAAAAGGGCACTGGAAACCTGACACTCATACAAGCCTTTAGAAATGTCAGTCCTGGAAATTCTGAAATCATTGATGCATACCTTAATTTGTAGGAAAATTGGGTATTTCTTTTTGTAATGACTTTAGTGCTGTTCAGATCCTGGTGAGAGTATTAAGTACCACAGACAACTTCCTTATTCTATAAGTATACAAATAAGCAAACCTTACGGCTCTTGAGAAAAGCACAGCCTATCATTCTAAAAAGCACGAATGGCATTTCTGCCCTGTAAAGCTGCAAGGGACAGAGGTTCAAAATTATCAAAACTATTACCTCATTTCCCACAAAACACAATAGCTTAGTCATCACAATACTAGCTTGGAGAAACCTGCCTGCATTTTACTGGATTTAGAGAAATGCTACATAATGTTTTTAAGAAGAATTTCACACATCAAAATCGGGTTTTTTTCTAGGGGTGCAAAAAAGAGAAGTCAGTGAGATAAGTGTTCAGGACATTCTGACTCCACATTTAAAGAAATTATTAATCCTGCCAATAGGAAATATATAATATGAAAGAGTTACTTTAATGATACTTGAGAACCCCTTGAGTTTGTGGGCAATTAGGTATTTACTGGACTATGAATAAATGTAGGATTTATTTTTCTCATAATCAGCAACAGAATAGAGATCCAATAGTTTTAAAATGCACCTTTCTAGAAAGGGTATTATTTCCATCACATTTATAAATATAGTTGCTTTTACCTCAAAATAAAAATGTCTCTAAAATGAGATATAAAAGTTGCTTCTATTCCAGACATTCAACAGAAAAATGCTGTAATTAGTAGCTATTTGGAAGTCAATTGTAAGCAGATGGACGGAGCAGCAGGAGCACAATATCCATCGCTAGACATACCAGTGTTTTCAACATTAGTTTTGTGCAAAAACATCTACCTCAAAACCCCCCTCAGTATTTCTTTTGCTTTGCTAAACCTTATAAAGTGCGTGTCTACTGCATTGCACTTCATTTTTAGTATCCAAATTTCCAGGTTAAAGGGATGAACATTCAGCTCAATTCTTGCTGAAACTTTCTTTTAAAAGAAAAGTCTGGCAAACCCAAAAGCTATTGATAACCAGAAAGCCAAAATGAAGTTGGCTCTACCCCTTCTTACAGATGAATCATTCTCTTTGTGTAAGGTACCTGTGACTTCCCCTACACAGGAAAGAGTGGTGGGTTTTTTTGTTGTTTTCTTTGTTTTATTGTTTGTTTCAGCTGGAGAAATAGCATGCCTGAGCTGCAGTTTTCAAAGATGTGTCCACCTCATAATGGGTATTTTCCACACCCAGTAATGTCTCCATATGCTCTTTGTGGGAAGAACATATTCTGAGAGGGATGCTAACTGTATACGTGACTGGCTCCTAGGTAAAGGCTTTGGAAATAGCACTGGAAAACATGAGTGTTCCCTCTAATACAGAGCGTGCCTAGAGGACCTGATGTGAGAAAAGTGAGTGATGCAACTTAGTGCATCCCATATGACATGAGATGTACAACAGAAGCATGTCCCCCTGCACTGGATTATACTGGGGGTCATGACCCTTACAGGGCAAAGCTAAGAGGGCAGTGAGTTCCTAATTAGACAAGAAAATCCAAAATCCAGTGTATAACATCTTCCCAACAATGCTCTTCAAGTCAATGGCATGGACATATGAATTCCAAAGCTGTTCAGCCCAAATACCCATCTTGTCACCCCTATGTTGAATATTCAGCTACTCAAACAACATCCTGAGTGTTCTCTCATTCACATTATCTTTCTTCCCTTACTCTTCATAACCTGTCCTTTGGACGGTAGACTACGTGCAGCAAAATTAGGGAAAACAACCATTCTGCAGAGCCTCTTAACAAAATACTCAGCATCTCTCCTGAAAAATTATTTCAGCACCTAATTAGCTTTAAAACTGGAATTAACAGCTGCCACTGATGTGGTGCTGATTAGCAGATGGGCCCACAGCACTGTTACCAAGTGTAAATTTTACTTTACACTTGTATATGTAAACACATAAAAGGATAAATATAAATAAGAAATATGTGAGCTATAGAAAGCATATAAAGTGGATACGTAAAAATATAGAAAAAAATTAAAGTAATAACATAATACAGTGAATAAACATGAATTAACAGGCACACAACTCTTTTTCCTGTACGCGATAAAAAATCTGGACAGGGCAGGGGCAAAGAAGTGCTATTTGGAATTCCATGTAGAGGTTTGAGATTCCATTGAAATGGAAATTAAAGCTTTGAACTTACTCTAGTATTGACTGTGGATAAAACCATTCGACAAACTAATATTTTTATGTGTCTTATCAAAGAAATTTTGACAGAATCAAAGCAAAGTGTCTTGAGTTAGACAGCACAAGGAAACAGCAGGAACACAAAGCTGATGCCTTATCCTCCCCTCTCCAAGGCCTAACTTCAAATTCTTACTGTGGTTCCAGATTAAAGATGTTTTCTGTAAGATTAGGACATAGACTCTCTGCACTCTCTCTGGTTACAAAACCATCCCTGGATGTGCTTAAAAATTCTCCTTGAGGGAAGCCTTGCACTGAAAAATCATTGAAGACAGTTAATTTGTTAATTAAGCCTAGCGATGAGAGATATTTGACAGTGGCATTTAATACAACACAAGAGACAAGAGTATTACACCTGCACAACCCCAAGGGAGTTAAATTGCTGCTATTGACATTCTCCACAGAGAAAGCAAGACATAGAGGACAAACAAGAGGCAGAGCCAGTGATAAAGTCTGAATTAGTTCAGAAATGGTTTTGCTAGGACTTTTGTGCTCAGGTGACAACTTTCTCACTCATGGTGAGCTCTAAATTAAATAACTTTTTACTTTTGCTAGAGTTTAATCACAGATAATAGTTTTTATTAAACTGAGCTCTCTCTATTTCTGCATTAATATTTAACTGATGTATTTTTGCCAGGTTGGTAGGAAAGCTTGCAAATAGTCCTAGGAGAAAACATGTTCTTTCCTATCCCAAACCTCACGTATATTTTTTGGGCCTTACACAGAGAGCACCAGTTCCCTTCCCATGCAAGCTGCTCTACACTCATCAGACAGTAACAGAGAGCCTCCAAAACTCACTTTTGTTATCTGCACTCCAGCTCCCAACCTTGAAGCTTGTGCCTTGGCATGCTACTACCAGACCTTGACCCATCCAGCTGGTGGACCAGCAAGCTTCAAGCAAGAGAAATTCTTTCTAAATCTTCATTACTGTGATAATAAAATGCTGACACAGTCTAAAACTGGTCTTGCCTACACGGCTTTACTACCATTGTTACTGCCAGAATCATCATCTCCATCAGTATTATGATTATCTTTATTAGATGAGATAATCTCAATTATCATTAGTGCTAATTTATTATGTTCCTCAACAGCTCTGTCATCAGTGTCATTCATCTAATTGTTGCTCATAAGCATTTAACAAAGAAAAACAACAGCTAATCTGCAACATTTAAACTAGTTCTGGGAACAAAAGTGGAAAAAACCCATGAAACTCTCAGACCTCCCACAGCACTGCAACTACTAACATTCAGGAAAAAGAATTGTTCTCCAGAAAATGTCCGTAACCTTATTCTACAGACACCAGTGGAGGAGTAGCAGGTGGGCCATGGAAAGGTGGGCAATGATGATCTATCTGCTCACCCCTGTGCAACAGACCCTTGTGCAGAGAAGAACAAGTTACAGTCCTCCCTGGTAGGGAGTGACAACATTTCAGGATAGGAAACAACAGTGAAGGTCAGGAGCATACCTGTGCATGTATCTCCACCCCATAATTGCAGTTTGCTGGAATGATCTTTTCCTCTCAATTATTTCATTACATGCCAGTGACCTGCACCAGGCTCAGTATAGTTCACAGTCAGGTGCATTTTGTTGTTTGAAAATAGGAAGTGCTGGGATACCACCCAAGGATAGACATCAGTGTGGCAGTGATATTTTACGGTCACAGGAACTCTTCCCTTAAGGACAAGTCTATTATAAATACTTGGATGACCCTCAAATACCTGCGGATGCATTTGTTCAACAAGCCTCAAATCCTGAACACTGGAGTTATGAGACCTATTTCACATATGCCACAGGATGAGGGAAAACAATCCAGGGCATGTCATTTCAAAGCCAGACTCCTAAAGCAGAAGTTCCCTGACTGTCAGCAGGGTCACTTCTGCAAACTCTCTCACAGCAAGGAGCCATCCCAACCAGCCTGCTAATGGCAGCTCTGATCCCACAGACAGCACAAGTCTCCTTGAGCCGCAGGCACGTGCATGGAAAGCCAGATGTCCTGGTTTGTGTCTCTGGCACAGCACCGGGACACTGCAGCCAAACTCTTCCCTGACCCAATTGCGTAGATGTCGGAGGAGCAGCAGCACCACAGGGCTGTGCTTTTTTATCTTCACAGGAGCAGATGCGGGAGGGGACTGATACACGTGAGACCATAACTACAAATTCCAGTGCAATGAAGCGTTTTGCACTTGTTTCCCCTTGGCAACCTGCAGCACAGCGGAGAAAGCAAATGGCAGTCAGTGGTTTTGGCAAGCTGAACGTGATTCCTCACCGCTGACATCTGCGTGACGGTCATCCACTCAGGAGGGATGTGGAAGTGAGCGCCGGCCGAGTCTCCCAAGAGCACGACCCCTTTCGAGTCTGCACCTGATGGATGCACTTTGTTAGTCACATGGGCAGAAAGAGCAAACTGAAACTGAGCTTGGAGAGTGCTTAAAGAGGAACAGCAGTGGCAGCTGATGGAGCCACAGGGTGACTGACTACACCACTCTTCACATGGTTTAGATGTTCAGACACCGCAATAGGATTTTCAGTCCATCTGCAGCAAAAACCATCTAAAAGGCATTTGCCAACAACCCTAGAGAAACAACCGGGGACTGGGCATGAAAAACAGGAGGAGGTCTTGCTAATTGGAAAAGAATCCTGGTTGTATTCAAATTGTGGGTTATTTCAGCAGAGGTTCTGCTGTGCAGACAGTGTTTATTTTTACTATCCATAGATTATGCATTAAAAAGTACTTAAACATTTAAGGAAATCAGATTACTCAGAAAATTGCTCAAAGCTCCTTATAACAGAACTGGGTGGTTGATGTGCTACTCATATGAGTATTTCTGCTAGAACAATCTGTCTGGTTTATAATTAATGTCGCTTAACATTTGTAGATTGCCTTTCATCTAAAAATGTTGAGTCTTGCCAGGCAATGGTTCATCCCCAGGATACTGATTTCAGTGTAAGGTGAGGTGAGTGGCAGCTGCAGTCATGGCTGGTTGGTGAGGTTTTTATTTGTGCGATGTGGACACACAAGCACCCACCCACATCGTGGTCAGGCAGATCAGCTGATGCCATCACTTCACCCCTTTAAGGCCTTCTCTGGAAAAAATGTATGTATTTATGGCAAGAGGTAAAACTAGACAAATGCAGATAGTAAACTGCTTCCCTAAATCCCAAGGCCATTACTCTGGGTTAGTCTTCAAGCACCAGAGAAGATGCAGAAGTGACATCTCTGTTTGCTGCTGTCCTTGATCTATGTGTTCAATTTCATTACTGAGCTGACTTTTAACAGGAAATTACCAGCAGCCTCTGCTTTTCAAGTTTAATCTTTGCCCATCCTGAAGATTAAAAAAATCCAATAAATTTGCCTTCCTCGTGATGTTGTAAAGCCTGTTGTCTTTCCCTTGCCTTGTGAATGACTGGGCAAATACTGAAATATTTGTAAAATTAACACATAAGACACACGGTTTCTTGTATTGACTCTAATGATTTACCTTTGCAGAATTTCTCCTCATAGGGAATTCCATCTTTCGGATCCACACCCTGTTGGAGAAGAGGAGGGGCAGATAATAATATCTATCTAGCACCTGAAGAATGGTAGTGCAAAAGAGAGGCTGAGAATTTAGTTTTTCTCGAATGTTTGCCTGCAGGAGGCACTGCATCATAATAATGATGTTTTCCATTACATTACTTTAATGAGTGTATGTACATTTAATTTAATCATATAAGCTATAATTTAAACATCCATAAGCATCAATAAACAAACTTTTAATATCAGCTAATAAAACCAGAATAAATAAAAAAGAAACATTTGTAGACTAAATCAAAGACTAGAGAGGAAAAAAGAGAAGCAACTCAGGAAGATGCAACTTCATTTACTTACCCATATGCCATTGCAGTTAGAGTCGCTTTTTGCATCCCAATTATCAGGACTAAAACAGAGACACAAAAGGATAAACAATGTCACCAAAAAAATCAGGAAATAAGATCCCTAGTGCCATTTTACACTAAGAATAAAAAGGAATTTGAAATTCCTTTCTCCATGGAAGGGTGGGTTTTTTCCCCCTTGGGATCTAGAAGAGGCAATTTTTTCCCTAGAAAAATGCAAATGCAAAGTGCTGTATTAATTTAAAATTAATACTGGAAGTTGCTGAATGAAGCTTATCCTTTTAGTCAGTGGCATGGTTTCCCTCCCCACCTCTGGTCTGTCTGACCAATTTTACCTGCAGATGCTTGAGAGAAAGGAAAGAAATATGTGCACTACCCCTGAAAATCAGCCCCATCCCTGGTGTTGATCATCCCCTCATGTCTCCTTCATAGTGAAATCAAGCAACAAGCAGTGATGTGCTGTCTAAGACTATGGTCAAAACAAAATCTGGAGCTCATTCTTCTCAAAGCCACAATTATTAGGAAGCCTTTAAAATAATTAAAATCTTTACCGCCTGCCAGGGTACACGGTGGTGTTTTTGTCATCACAGTCTCTGCCTCGCCAGTGATAGCCCCTCAATGTCTAAAGGCCAAGAGAAACACACAGATAGGACAGTCATTATTACTCTTGCACTTTTAATTTAAAATATCTAAAATGAGAATCTAACTCAAGGTGTAGGAATAAAACCCAGTAAACAGGTTGTATTCCAGAGTCTCTTTGCTAAGCTTTAATAAGTGACACCTAGCATGCTTTGGTGCAGAAATAAGACAAGTTGGCAATTTATTTTTTTTTTAATATGACTTTACTTCACCTCTTTTTAATTCAGTAAACAAACCACTCAGCAGCAGAGCAATTTGCTTCTGCAGGGAGCACAGCTTTATGTGTGCATCTCCCCAGGTGGTATACATGAATGACTGCTTTTTCATCCAGGAAGAAACCTGACATTTTATTACAAAAAAACCCCTCCATTCACTTTATTCCTATATCTATTTTCACATGGATGGATAAGGCTTTGCAGAAAGTAGGAGGAATCCCAGAGACATCCTCATTATCAAGGGATTACTGTACCAAAGGAAAGGCTTTGCTTACTGGGAAAGTACTAAATTTATCTCCATCAAAATCTTCAAAAGGCAGTTTATTTCTTAGAACACTGTAAAAAACAAAAACAAAAACCATAGTGTTAACACATGGAAAGGAATCTATTCAGAAAGTAAAAAACACAGTGAAGTGTACAGAATAGATAATAATGGGCATGATATTCACTGCTCCATATTCAGCAAAGTGATCCTGCCCAAAAGAGCAAATTCTGTATTCAAAATCTGCTGACTGAGCTCTGGAGGTGAGGCTGATGGACTCCTGTATGGCTTCAATGTCAAACCTGCAGTCTCTGAAACAAACTAGGACATCAAATCTCTGGTAAAAGTTATTTTTGTAGATTTTTGGCTTTTTTGTAGCTACAGAAAGAGGAAAGTAAAAAAACAAAGATGGTCAGAGAGAGAGTGCATGAGGGAGAGATCAGAAGAGTTGAGTTGAACACATATGATATACAATTTAATTCCCAATTCCACTGTCTGAACTCACAGGGCTCAAACTCAGCTTATGTGTCCTAACTATTTCAAAAGATACTTGCAAGATTTTTCATATTGATCAACCCATTCCCAATAAACTCCTGATATTTGCAGTTTCAATTAAATGAGCAGAAACAGGTGAGCAAGTTAGTCTTGGCAGCTGAATCAGTCAAATACACAGCTGATAATCCTGATTTATTCTTAGACCTGCTTGAGTATTCCTCCAAGTCATTGGAGTACATTGACAAATATGCATTACAAGTAATAGCCCAGCTCATGTCCTTGGCCTTTCTCAGAAACTGACTCAAAGTCAGCACTGCCATGAGTTGTTTTTCCTGGCTGCCATCCACCTGACTTTCTTAAACACCTCGGGATTGTCATATGCTTCACAACTGATATTAAATTCAGGTTCCTCACAAGAGTTATGCAGGTGCTGGTGGCCTTCTTGAGCTGAGCCATGGGCACCACAACTGGGTGAACAAATGAAATGGAGAAGTTTCTTGGGCTCAGAAAATCTCAGGAGAAAGGTGGCTCCCTCTTGGAGGTGTCACATCTGTGAGTGTGTCACATATTTGACCTCTGGGACGTGCTAAAATTAAGCAAATGTTTTAAGCACTAAAAAAACCCACAAAGATCCCTGTAAGGAATCTTACTTACCTGAACTCTGATCGAGCTCCTTCTGTACTACCTAGACAGTGGTTTTATAAAGGAACCCAACATAAGTAAGCTCTGCTAGCTAAGGATGAAGCTAGCAGAAAGAAGCAAATGTACCATGTTCCGTTTCTGGTTAAGGACTGAAAATTTATACGTACTATTTAATCTTCTCACACAGGTTAGCCAGAAGAGGAAATGCACATACACTTGAGAACCCCATGAAGATTTTCTGGAGAGGAAGAAAAATAAAAGCAGATGGATGCATTAGTTCACAGAGGTGGTGTAGCTTGGGATATTCAGTGTCAGTAAATTGCAGAGCTAAACCACGTATTTTCTGCCTAGAAACATCAAAAAACTCCAATTATGCCAATAAGGATGCTATGTGCCTGAGGGTTTAGACCTGACACAGCAGTCAAGGATTAAGGCCAAGCATTTTACAAACCAATTTTTCTTGTTTTCAAAGACCTGTAAAACTCAAGAAAGAAGGAAAAGTTTCCTGTGAAGCTGTCTTCTCTCATGCAAACAATTTTTTTTTCATTCTTTGTAAAAATTACTGTTCTCATGTTTGATAGACATGATGGCATCTGACACAGTGCAAAACTAGTGAAAGCCACACACTGGGAGCCATGAGTCTGGTTTCTATATGCCAAAGGCCAGGAACAACTCCAAGAAGAGAAGAAATGGGAGGATCCAGACTGTGCATAGAATACCCTTGATTTTTTTTCAAGGAGATTTTTACCTAGAAATCTAGATTTTATCTTGGCCAAACCTGTAAGACGTAAAAGACAGCTGCTGCTAGAAAAACCCTTTCAACATTAGTAGCCCATAGTCATGGGCCAATCAAGTTGATGTTCCAGGTAGCCAGGAAGCTTCAGAAGCTGAGAGAGACCTTCCTAATGAATTGTGTTGTGTTGGCAATTAATTAAGAGTTGGTCTTGAAACACTGAGGGTGATCTAGTGGTCTCTAACTGCAGAGGGCTAATTGGTGCACAGCCTCATCAGCTGTATTCAACGAGGCTACATTTACCATGTAAATATGGTGCGGGGGAGCAGATGGGCATACCCATAACTTTATGCAAAGAAGGGTAATTGTTTATGCAGACATAGCACTTAAGAGCTCTGTCCTTGGACCAACTGCCTTGGGTTACATACTTTATATACACAGGAAAAAAAGAATGAGGTAGTCCTCAACCTGATGATATTACAACCCATGCCCAACGTGAAACAGAAGGTAAAGGTAGGATACACCTCAGGAGAGGCCAATGGAAGGTTATTACACATCATGTGGGATCATAACCCCAGTGTATAAAGCTCTGAGTGACAAGGGAGAACTTTGAGGCAGCACAGCAAGGCAGTGAGGCCAAGGAGCGTAGGGCATTGCCTTGCAGCTCCAGGGAAGGTGTTTGCTTGGACAGGTATCAAGGGGCGATGGATATAAGGGTCTCACACTGCGCAGAGCAGGAGGTCAGGCACAGCAATATGCCACAGCCAGGATCTCAGTGTGGAGAGGAGGACTAGTGTAGTGGAGAGGGGATAGAGCCCATAGATTGTAGCCAATGTTTGTGCTGGTGGCTGAAGTGATGCAGAGAAGATTAAGATGAAAAACAGTGGTACTTTTTTCAGGTACCTCTGAAATGGAGGAGGATAGATCTGCAGTGGAGGTGGAGCTGTAACAGTGCACTTTCTGAAGGACGCAAAAATGAAATCAAGGAGAAAAGAAAAAGGAATGTCAGGGAGACAAGAAACCTGAAGAAAAGCCACCAATTAACTTTCTTCAGCTCTGTCCAACACACTCAAATGACATAGCTTTAGCCACACTGGCTCAGAGGGGAAGGAGGTACTGGTGGAATGAAAGGGGAAACCAGAACACAACCACAGAAGTGGAGAGAAATAGCCAAAAGCAGCCAGGGAGTGGGGCCTTTCCTTGAGGCTGAAAGGCTAACTTGGTCCCACTGCTGCACCTCCAGTTGCCTTGTGCTCTTCCCCATCCCTCTGCACCTCTGCATTCAAGCTATTGGCTGCCTTGGGGCTGTGTCCTGCAGCATGGCTGGGACACAGGCCTCCTTTTTGCTCTGTGTGTATGGTCAGGTGGGAAGAGATTATGAGAGGTGCACAGACAGGATGCCAGCTTTCCTCAAAGAGATTTGCAAACCTATGTACACTTCCTGGAAAGAGGAAAGAAATCACTTCCCCCCTCCTTCATGTATGACTAATCCTGCTAATAGAAGCACCAGAGGCTTTTTAAGCCTTCCATGAGGCTAAGATTTGCAGGGTCTTCATCTGAGCTGTCAGCTTTTCACTTCAGCCTAAGTCACAGTATGCAAAGCCTTTGAAGTTAAGGCACCTAGAGCCAAAACCACATCAGAAAGACAAACTACAGGGCTTGCAAAAAATAAACACATAAATAAAACCTCCTTTTATTTTGCTTACAGACTGCACTAGAAGTTTACCCTTTGCTGTAAGCAGAATAAAATCTTTCCTGCCTTTTTCTCAAATAGTCATTTGAAAATTCTTGCTGATTGGATCTCCGTTGGTTTCAAAGGAAGATTATTCTGCAGTCCCAAAGACTGCCTAACTTTGGTGGGAATGGTTGCATGATAATGACCTGGCAGTGGTGTGGGTGTTGCTGAAGACCAGCTGCAGCAGCATTCCAAAGCCCAGCAACATCTGGCTCCCCAGCCTATGTATTCCTGCAGCAGGTGGGACAGTGAGATCTGGAGGTGCTGCTTTAGCTCTGCTTGGGGTTGTGCACGAGAGCGGCTCATCTGCTCCTTGAGCATATCTTGGGCTACTCTAAAAAGGCAAGGAATACAGGTATAAAAAAAGAGGGAATCTTTGTGTGAGCAGGCACTTCTGCGTCCTTCCCAGCAGAGACAGGCTACGATTGCAGCATGAGTTGTTGTGAGAAGGTGGGCTACTTGCCCCTGTATAACATGAGTGGGTGGGCAGGAGATCAGCTTATGCCCTCCTCTGCCTGTCAGTTCCCTTTGGGCTCCCTCCATGGCTTCCCACTTGTCCCACTGCCAGGCTGTGACTTGCAGGGACCTTGTAGACATGACAGGATTGTACAAATGATGCCTGCTCTCATTAAATGTTACAGCCAGAACTCTAATCACCATTCTTTCATTGCTATTGCTATTGCCCCCTAGTATCTTCTCCACCCACAAGAAAAGTTAATGCTAGAGGTGCTCACAGTGATTGATAGCACTAATATCCTATTTATTGCCTGTTAACATTCCCTAATGACATTTCTGTAATTATTTTAATTGGTTTTGCTAAAAAGAATAACAATGAGCTCCTAATGCTTGTTGGTGTTTGGTTTAAGCCAGTGCCTTACAGACGGCTCACTCCTTTTAACGAATGGAGTCATTTGTTAGAATTTTTTGGAGTTTTTTGGAGTAATCGCTTTCACCGCATCCCTATATCTGGTGAATACCTTTTCTTTTTCCCAAACTCACAAGGATCCTAAGAAATTCCAAGTAAATGTGAAATCCTGGGATCCAGATGGATCTCCCATTCTCATTACAACAGCCATAATCACATTCCTCTTTTTATGCACAGTCACACACAGCTGCCAAGCCAAGATGGGGACCATTGACTTGCAAGAACTTCAGAAGGCTTTCCCCAAACATGCAATGGAGCAAAAACAATGAAAAGAGCAGATATGGGAAGAAAGAACAGATCTAACTTGACATTTTGGTCTAGCATGAGCCAGAGCATGAAAGAGACAAGATGAATGTTTTTCTCTCTTCACTGACATGGAAGACATGGATGGACTGACATGGATGCAGGGATGTCCTACCACAGATGGGGTGTTTCTGTATCCTCACCCACACATTCAGCCAGGTAATCTTCTCCCCAGGCAGTTAGAGCGCCTCCACTCTCACTGACGTGTCTGCCTGTGCAGTTAACACACCATGATTTGGCAGCCTCAAGACTGGGCAGGTGATTTCCATACTATTTCATCACATGCTGCTTCTCTGGGATACATGGCTTATGCAAGTATGATTCACACTGTGCTCCCTCCTAGAGATTCTCCTTTGTGTTTCTTACTGTGTTGTTTTTCTGGGTCTGAAAATAACTTCAGTCTGGGTGAATGGGAAATTGCAAGCTGAAGTAATGCCTCTAGAAATGTTGTTATTTTCAACTTTCCAGGTTGAAAATAAGTTTCAGCCAGGGTCATTACAGGAAGCACACTAGGAGTAGCTGCAGGAGAGGCTCGAGCAAGCATATGATACATGTTTTAATTTGAGCTGACCTTGCATTGTGCAGGAGGTTTGGAAATACACTGAAACCCATCTGTGACCTTCCTGCTTCCAGTCTGCTTGTCCTTCTTGCTGGTAAACGGGCAGATAGGAGCAGGAAGGGGCCAAGGGCCAATGGAGGTGGAGAGAGGTATTGGGGCACTGAGCAGCTTTGATGATATGGGAGAGTAGAGGCAAAGTAGGAGAGCCTATTGCATTCAGCAAATGATGCCAACCATGTCACCCTACCCAGGAGAGCCTGCAAGGATGCGGCACGCATAGCCCAAGAAAGTGGGATGTGGCTGGCCATGTGGGGAACTCAGCCCAATATGCCAAGGGTACAGCACGTGCAAGGAAGCAAAGGAATTGTGTCCCAAGGGGCAGCCTCCCTGTGTTGGTCCCTCTCCAGCCCCATGCCTGCACCTGATCTCCTGCTCACAGAGAGGACCTGCTTGACTCAGAGCATCTTGTTACAGGTGTTAACACGGGGACTTGCTCCAGGGAAAGAGGAATAAAAATTTCATGTAATTTCAGTGGAAATTTCAGGCCATCAGTAGCACAGCACCGAATAGGAAGGAAAATGAATAAGAGATCCTGCTGGTTGCTGTTCTGTGGGAGCCGAGGCTCGTCTCTCCAGTGCTTTGTTTATTTCCCTGTCTTGGCAATTTGGCAATTGCTCAAAGGCTAATTGAGGCAACTCAATTTTCACTTTTGTGAGTAGCATCACAGTAAGGATTCAGGAAGAAGCAATATCAATAATTTCTTCACAAACAGTTAAAGCATCACAGTAAGGATTCAGGAAGAAGCAATATCAATAATTTCTTCACAAACAGTTAAAGCATTCCCTCAGCATTAAGTGCCTGAAGACAACTGGAAGCAAATTCTAGGACTGAACTGACTCACCTAAGTGAACCTAGCAGAATAAAAGCTGCCCCTTCCTTCTCCGCTACCCTTCAGAGATCCTCTAAAAATCTGAAAACTGTTGGAGGAAGAAAGATTTCAAATCCCAGTTTTCAAATTTTACAGGCAAAGGCAGCATCTCACAAATACAGGAAAAATATGCAGAATCTGCATTCAGGCCATTGGTTGAGTTTCAGACAGCCCCAAAGCACAGTCGCTCTGCTCTGAGGCAGTGGGTCAGTTCATGAGGCACCCACTTACATACAGCTACAAGGTAGCTGCATTTTTCGTTATTTTTTTTTAATGCTCTCACAATACTTTCGTATTTTTTCTCTATTTTTTCCTCTCCTTCTTCCAGTGTCAACTGATAGAGCAGATCCTGAATCAAGTAGGAGTGAGTCAGCATTCAATTCAATGCTGATCAGGAGGATTCACAGTCAGACAAAACAAACAAGGACTCACTCCTGATAAAATGCCAGTACAGCGTAAAACACCCTAATGCCATAGAGTTCTTACCAGGTCCTTGGAAGTCTTCATAATTCTTTTTGCTTTTCTTATTGCAGTACTCAGTCCCACCTAGGAGAGCAAGACAAAATGAAAAACAACCAGATCATCCTCACAGTATCCTACCAACTTTTCTCCTCATTTCCTACCATTTTTTTTCTATTTTAATATCAGTCACAGCACAGACATGATGTATGAGTCCACAAACTCCTCATCAGTTACTTTTTATTGGACTAACAATCAATTATCCAGTCACCTTCTATGAAACTCCAGTTGCAAGAGTTCATTTATTTTGCTCCAGGGCATCATTTATTTCCCAAGGAAAAGTCCAGATCAGCTGAAGAGCTGAAATTCATATCCTGCCTGCACAGCGTGAGCTGCAGAGGACATACTTCTCTAGTGACTCCTCCTGAAGGAAAACTCATCCATCAGAAGGCTAAAAGAGGGTTACTCATGTAATGTCAGTCTGACTTCCTGTGGAAGGGTACCGAGGAAACATTTGCTCTTGCATAGATAAGGGTTATACTCAGCTGAGGTTCATCCCGGCAGGGGAACCTGGCATGCAGGGAAGTACAAAGCGGGGAATAGAGTCTGGAAAGAAAATCTCCTGCTTAGGATCTATGAAGGTTAGCTTTTTATTCTGGAAATACCTGCCCTGGAGGACAAGCTCTTGCTGACAGTGGCAAGATAGTTTTTCTGTTGGGTGCATGCCAATTTGTGCTGAAGATGCATTTTGGGATACCTCCAAAATGTGGATACTTATACCTACATAGAAAGAAAGAGTAGGAGAACCATTCCAAGAAAAGATCTTGGAGAGGCATCATCAGGCTGGCCATCATAAGGCCACGGGTTACAAATAAGTCAGCTACTAGTGATACACAAATAATTCCTGAAGTCCCTTTGCACACAAGCTCTTTAAAGGAGGAGAGGAAATTTTGTGCGAGGGGCACCATTCATGAGTGTGAGTGACAGCCAAGGACCAGCTCTGCTGGCAGCAGCAGAACAGATGTGCCATGTGTGGTGCAGCAAGGCTGTGCTCAAATGCACCCTGACGGCTGCTTTGCCATGGCCAGGAACTGCCAAACACTGCCAGGTCCTGCTCTCCAAGGCTTCCTCAAGGCTCTGCCATTGCAAAAACCTCAACAAATATATTTTTGCAGCCCACGTGGTCCACAGCCCTGGGTGCTGCCTGGCTAAATGTTGAGGCATAGGCAACAGGCAGGGGCTGTTTCTGCACCGTGCTATTAAGCGTTGACCCCGGCCTTAAGAAATTTGTCTTGTATCACAGAACAGAAAGATCACACTGCTTCTCCTGCCACAAGGAGTCCCAGTCATGGTGGTGAGGAGATGCCCCAGATATGCACATGCAGTCTGAAATATTTAACAAACTGTTTAACTACTCTGGTGAACAGCACTTTCTAAACTGAGCCTCACCTTCCCATAAGAAAGGAAGTTCTCACAACTTCAATTTAGGAAAAAAAAGAGAAGAGACAGTCAGAGGAATCTGGGAGGGTCAGGGTAACACCAATGTGCTCCCCCGTGCTGCTCCATTTTCAATTCAGGACAATATTCTTATATCTCAGTGATGACAATTCCCATATGTTGTGCTGCATTTATTAGGCCACCTTTGAAAACAGCCATATCTGTGAGGGAGTAGCTATGTGATGGCCTCTGTCCTTCCCTTCAGCATGAGGAAGGCTGACAGCACTGCCTGTTTGTTCTCTTTCAGCAGGAATAACTACTTATGTTCTGTAGGCTTTGAGAATTGGCAAAAAAACCCCAACCCTAAAATAAAAAAAGAAGATAAAAATCAGTTATTTTTGAAAATGGTTCAAATGGAAAAAAAAAATCCAGAATATCACAAACATATTAGCACCTGGTTTCTGCTCAAAATTGTTAGTAGGGACAAACTGTTCTGTCTGAAAATGAGCTGCTATCAGTCCCTCCTCCAGCCCAGCCTCAGGACATTGCTGCCAGCCTAACATCAAGTGGGTCTGAAGGCTCTGAGGTAGAGTCAGCACAAATTTATATATGTTTATCTGGATAGACCTACAGGAACTCAGCAAGGGGGAAAATAGATATGCTTCAGCAAGTGCCATTATTACAGCATTTGGAAAAAAAAAGAAAATGTCCCTCATGTGACGGCACCTTACTGAACAGCAGCATGCCAGCTTAGAATATTAAAGCAGATTTAATTTGTATTTAAAGTAATCATTGCCAACATTTTTGTGCTGGGGATAAAATTTAGCATGTCATTATAATTGATTTTGGCAGTGATCAAAGCAAATTAATTAACCATGATATTCAAGGGTCAAAAATTTGTGGTGAACAACACAAAGGGATATGGATGAATAAGAACAAGCAGCAAGGAACACAGACTTCTAAGTTCCTGGGATTTCATATATGTGTCACATTAATATATGTAGTTAATATATGTTTAATTCATGGTCTATAGTGTTCTAAAAATCAGGGTATGTCACAAATAGATGAGAGAAGCTAGCAATGAGCCAAGACATTGTTTTCTAGTTTCTTCCCCCTGGGCATCTGCTGTCCCCAAAACCAATCATGCATCTTACGTTTGCCATAGTTATGTTGTACAATACCAGCTGCTGTCATTGCTGCAATAAAATTACTTGAGAGGCAGATGTGAAAAATGGCTTGAAATTGAGTATAATAGAAGGAAAATTCCCAGAGAGGTAGGATTTATCAATCCTTTTCTGCTGGGCAGGGTAGGAGAGACCTTTCTTGCTCACAGCAGCAGCACATGAGAAATGCATGCTTCAGACAGCTACAGGAGTATTGCACTCGGAGAACAGAAAAAAAGGGAGGAAAGGCTGGATCAACCTTGCATGCAGAAAATCCTCTCTCTGAAGCACTACAGTTGACACCTTCTCTCATTTCACAACTTACTTCAGCCAAGACTCCAGGTTGGGCTGTGGAAGACCGGCAGCTGAAACACCCATGGGGAAGAAAACACTCCTGGTTTCATGGGTCACCTGTAATCCCTGGCTGACACCAGCATAAGCCAGCCCCCGAAGGCCATACTGCCCATACAACCTCTCCTGCTGCATCTTGGCTAGCAAGGAGCCTCCTCTCTTTCCCATGGCATGAGAACACCACCAAGGAGGGTTCAGCATCTGATGGATGAGTCTTGGGGAGCAGCCAGCACCATCCACCCCAAGTGGAGCAGCCCTGCCTCCCTGTGTGCACAAGATATCCAGCCATGGATAGGGCCGAGGGCGGGGCATCACTGGGATTTCATTCACTGCCTTATTTCAGTGTTCTCCACAGAGACCATGCATTCCCAGTAATGATTTCTTTTTTGGCAAACAGATGTATTTCTCATCGTAAACAAATGCACGAACCAACTCTAATTCTCTCTCATTTATCATCCTTGTTAGCCAGCTTTTTCCCAGGAGACCAGATATTTACAAAACACTCCAAGTTTCCCTTCTAACTCATTTTCATCATCCTTTAACCAAGAGTACCAAGAGAGAAAAATTCTGCAAAGATTGTCTAATAGCACAGATAAAAGTGGGATTTGTTCACAAGCAACATTTCCTTGTCCTCAGAGTTTTGTCTGCCACTCTCCCACACCAAATATCTCTGTGCCCGTGGGTCACCCAAGACTTGTTTTCAAGGGTCCTTCTGCCTGAGACAACTTCTACACTGGCATGGCACAGCTGCACACACCACTCTGCAAACCCCATGCCACTCTATTTCCTTTGGATTTATGTGGTGGAATGTTGGGGTTGTGTGATTTCGCTTTTTGGAGTTGTTTGGGTTTTTGATTTGGGTAGAGTTTATTTTATTTTATTTTCTCGCAGTGAAGAGGAGCAGAGGAAATGCAGAGAAACAAGTAAAAGAGGAGGAACTATTGCTCAAACTGTGCCTTCTGCTATTACCCATCTATAGGTAGTTTCTTCAGGGCTTAGTTCTGGCTGCAGCAGAAACAACTCACATTTCAGTAGATTCAGAAAGGCTAAAAGGAGGGCATTTTGCTGCACAGGACCTATTCTGCCTCCCAGATGCTTGTTTCACTGCTTATGGTCTCAAAAGAAGGAAACAGGACCCAGTCCCAAGGTCTACCTTTGATTGGCAGCCTGCTCTTAATCACGAATGCAGAAGCCCTCCCATCCTGGAGTTTGGTTCTGTCTCACCTCCCAGGAAGAAGCTCACATTTTTACTGAGAAAGATGAATGAGAGAAAACAGGAGGAATATTTTTATTTTACTAAACCCCAAAGAATTTCTTTTTTTCACCCAGAATTGGTTGGCTCCTACTTTGTCAAACAGCATGCTGGCCACAGTAATATCCATGAGGGATATTACTTTACCAAGAAAGCTTCTGCTTTCTTCGAAGTCAGTGAAAGACCTGATAGAGGGTACCTGAACGAGCAAGAATGCTTGTGGCAGTGATGCTTATTTTGGCAAGATAAAATTATAAGAGCATAAATATGTATATTTTTGCTGATGTAAAATGACTTCCACCAAAATCCTAGTGATAGAGATTAAGCCAAAATATGCAGCCAAAAGGTCTCTGACAATCTGGAGCAGAAAAGTGATGGGAAGCAGAAGAGGCACCCTGAAAGGCAGAAAGAAGGAGTACAAACTGCTTCCAACACAGACTGTTTTAGTGATTGCTAGAGCACAACCACAGTGCTGAAGTCAAGCCATTATTCTAACCCCAACAAAATCAATTAAAGTACTGCCATTTAACCAAACAGGCCAGCTGGCGTAAAACAATCAAGAGACAAGCTGAGAATAATCTCCTGCAAACCTATTTGTTCCCAGGGCTAGAAAGGAGACTTAGTAGGCAGTGCCTAAAACCCTTCACCCTATTTCAGCCCTTTTCACTCGCTAGAGGAACACCCCTGTATTACATGACTTAGTGCAGAAAGTCCTCCAACATATGAGATGATAAACATTTTTGGCTGACACATTATCCAGTCATCCTAAACCAGCTATCTTGGATGCCTGTACTCCTGTCAGTGTTTTGGAGTGACGCTGCAGCCCATATTAGAATATCTGCTGTTGTTGTGGGTTAAACTACAAAGCATATTACAGCAGCTTCAGATACTGTCCAGTTTTCAGCTGCCTTTAGTAAGCCTACACTTACTAAATGTGCCCTATTAGTCTGTCTCTTTACTTGAAGGAGACCCCAGTGTTGCCACCCTCATAATAAAGCGTAGGGGAGAACCCCTGCTCTGCTCTACAAACCACTGGTGGCAAGAAGGGGCTCACAGGACTCGTTACAAGTGACACCTTTTCACATGGTCATGCCAGTGATCCAGGAGCTGCAAGGGCCCCTTCCAATCTTCCCCGCCAACATCAGAGGTCTGCTCCTGACACTGCTTCCCAGCAGAGCAGCCCACCTTGCCCAAACCCGAGCAACAGGGGGCTGCCCTGCCCTTGCCCAGGCCGGATGCCCTTCTCCTCCAGCTCTGTGCTGAGAGCACTGAGCTCCATGCAAAAGGAGTAATAATTTTTATTCATAATTAGAGTGCAGTCTTCCAGAATAACCACAGAGTGCGAATAGCTCCAAGCAGCTTGGCAAAAAAAATAATAATTTGGGCTAATTTGTCAGAGACCAGGGAGGTATGTAAAATGATGCATATATTATTTAAACGGATTGCCGTGTCTCCATCAAGTAGATAGACTGAAAGGCCTCTGAAGCAGGGGCTCTTCCTCAAAACACAACAACCTCACTAAAGCAACATCACACAAACAGAAAAAAATAAACCAATGACAGAAAAAGCAGATACACGTTGATATATTCCAACTTAAAGGCAATTAAAACCTGAGCATTATACTGCCTTCCAAGAACAGGTAAAGCTATTTCCTTCATTCCCTTTGCCAGTACAAATATCATACTTATTCTGGGAAAATGGGCATCCAAAAGTCTAAATGAATAAGTGAAGTACCTGAAAATCAATAGAGTTGAACAGAACAGTCATTAGTATTAAAGTCTTGTTCAAACACTCAGCAGGGGACTGCACCAACATTCGCAGACTCATAAAACCAAAGTGATCAATCAAATTACAAACTAAAGCAGCAAATGCGAGGTAAACTGCATTTTATGCACCTGTGTCTCTGATTGTATATTAATTTTTTCACCCATAATTCATCTTTACTCAGTCTGGCTTGTCACAGAGTTACTGTGGGCAATTTATCAGCCACTTGAGCATGAATTCTAAGCACTGCTCTTCTCCTCCCATCTCCTCATACTCTCTCAGGGCACAAGGAGAGCCAAAAGAAGGGCATAGTCAGTGTAAAAAAACTGTTTTGTTGGTAGAGTTCCCTTACTCCTGATGAGAAACAAATACCTTGACAGAAAGGGATTTAAACTACCGCTTGGAAGGGAAGAGGGCTTGCTTGAGCCACTCACTCAGAGAGACAGTCTCCAGGCCATGCAAAAAAGAGTCCAAATTTTGTTAAAAAACCCAACCCCAAACTCCACCACGTTCAGGTGTTTTCCTTGCGGACAGTGTACTCACTGAAGCGGTTGCTGGAGGTGGAAGGAGTCAACACCTTGGTCCTAAACCTGCTTTGGGAGATGGGTAAGAGCTCACAAAGATGTGACAGCAACCCCACGAGTGGCATCCTTTCCCCTCTGTCTGATCAACTGAGCATTTCAACACAAGTGTTCTAATTTCTTCACAGGAGCCGCCTCGATTTAAACAGCCCCTCTCTCCAGACACCTAAGCCTAACTCACTGTGCAGAGAGTCCATCCCTCTCTTTAAGTGCAGTTCATTGCCTGCATCCTCTGACTTCAAGAGGCACCTTGCACTACTTACACCCAGTTCAAGATGGGGGACTTTGATGGGACCTCTTTGATGAAGTCTGGACACCTGTTTGATGAAGTTTAGGCAATATTCTGGTTGAGTTGAATTAGTGTGGACCCTCTCTGCTGCTTGTACTCATCTTCTTTCACCCCTGTGTGGTTGCACACCCATAGATCTCTATGTTGACATATCCTGGAACATAGACTCACACCTGCTATAAACCAAATGTCACTGTCATTCTTGGAAGGCAAGTGTTTCTCCAGACCTTAATACTGGCGTAAATCCATCTTGGATATGGACCACAGCTCATTGAAGCTCATAAAAAGATTGCCTGATTTCAATGATTGCTGGACTAGACCCTGTGTGAAACATCTCATGCAGACCTTTAGAAATCAAACATGCCTTTCTCCATCCAGATGCAGGGAAAAAGATTTCCAAAAATAGATGCTGAAGTGAATGGCTTGCTTTTCAACACTGCCAAACAACCCCCATCACTCATGGGTGACTGGAGATGCATGATGACTGGGAAGGAAAAAATTACTCACAACCAAAAGAATCCCAAGACAAACAGCATGTTTAGACACCTATGCAGATATGTATGAGTATAGCAAAGGCCTAGGATGTACAATCAAGGACATGCAACTGTTGTAGCAAGTAACTGTGCATCAAAGAAGCAGTGGTAATTAAATATGTTTTCAGCCTGTGGCAAAACATAATGCACATTATCTTAAACCTCTTGCACTGCAGACTAATCCAAGACAAATTGCCCTGCATTTACAGCAGGTAACTCGTGCCCACACAGGCTGTCACAGCAGATCAGGCAATGTGAGGATCACTTGTTGTCCCGTGGTAATGCAGTGGCATAGATGAACCTCAGCTGAGTATCTGGTTTGGGGTTATTGAACTGCTTAAGAATAAAGTCCCTACTCTTCTTCTCTGATCCAGACTGGTACACGAGAATTTGGCCCTGTGACTCCCACGCTCCCTCAACTTAGTTGAGGATAGTCCACACAGCCAATGTGTGTTATGCACTTTTTGTTCAAACAGACATTTTCCAGGAGTGTCCGTGCTCTGAATGTTGAAGTTTATTTCCTAGACAATGCATGTGCAGCGGAAGCCTCGGAACTGCTCAGTTCCAGCTTAAAAGACATTCCACAATCAGTAGTTTTAAGAAAAGTGGGAAACCAACTTACCTTTGGAGGAGAGTAGAGATGACAAAGCGGTTGTCCTGGATCCTGTTTACACAGCCTCAAGGAATGGCAAACCACATCGGCATTCATTTCCCTGTCTATGCTGAATGAAATGGTGCATAAACAAAGACTATTATGTTTTTCTGCGCTCTTGAAAGTAGAAGCTATTTCCATGGGAAGCTAAATCTTCCCAACATCACACAATAATCTCGGCTCACTTCACCGTGGCCCATAACTGCTGCTCAGTACCGTGTTGGGTTCTAACGATTTTCTGCCATGACATCCTGCTCAGCATTTAAAATTGGAACCCAGGATGATGAAAAAGGACTGTGCTTTACATGCAGCACCTGAAGCAAATGCATTATAACTATTCTAGTTTTTTAATCAGTCATAAGCCTGACAAAGATTTAAAGGTTAAACTTAATGCATATGCAATTTAGCACATATGAATGTTCAATCATTAACTCAACAAAATAACCAGAAATCCTTCAAAGATCCTTAACCTTTAATCACCAAGCATGCACGCTAGGATTGTTTCTTTCTTTTTGGGACACACCTCTGGGTTAATCAGGAATTAAATTAAAATGTTTGATTATAGCACTTCTTAGTCCTGTAAGCACTTTGCGGTTCCTTGGCTAGTTTTAAAAACAAAAATAAAAGCCCTAGGGAAGAAGAAGATCTAGTAAAAGCTCTGTTAATTAAACTAAGAACTTTCGAAGAGGAATATTTTATTCCTACATTTTATTTTTTTAATCACTTAGATTAAATAGTAGGCTTCCCCAAGAGTGCATATCAAGGTCGGGGCTGAGAGCATGTATGGGCTGACAATTAGAAAGCCTGATTAAAGGTAGAATGGAAAGCAAGAGCCAAGCAACAACAATGTGATTTTATAGAACCTGTCTCACACACATGGGTTATTCAAATTCCTCCCTCAGCCAAATGAGCTGAATTTCAAAAGGTAATTACATCAGGTGGGCCTGACCTGAGATTTAAATGGAATATCAAGATGGTTACCAGTGGCAGCCTGTGTTTATTCGCTCAGGAATAGGTGTGCCATATGCCAAACCAGAATCACTCTGAAGCATCTCTGCTTTAAAAATAATGTGATTTTAGGAGTGAAATCCCTCCACTTCAACCTGATAGCACATCTGTATATATCAAGAACAAACTCAGCAAAAAACTGAGGACACAGCAATACTTACAGTTCAGCTATGTGTGGTCCGTAGAGTTCAGCAAGCATGTAACAGAAACCTTGGAGTTTTTCTAGAAAACATAATTATTATTTTTTTTTAAGTAATTGAGCATGGTGAAACTGGTTTTACAGCAGTCAAAATACAGCAGCATTTGGTTCATTAAGGTGAATGCTAATTCACCTTAGGGGAAGGCATGTGAATATCTGATCTCAGTGTAGCACCAGAGAATGAGAAAACCTGAATTTCTAGTCTTGCCTAAAACCCTTCTGGCTTTAGGTAAGTCACATGATAAAGACTAAAAAGAATCACTAGCTTTTGTTAATCTTTCTGAGCATGGCATGCTGGAGAAGTCAAAGACATTGTGCACGCCACAGCATCTTCTAAGCAGTTTAAACAAACATCTCAGTAGGTTTGAAAGAAGAAAGAAAACAGACACATAAATCAAAGAACAGAAAGTGATGTTGGGCTTGGTGCTACTCCTAGAACTGCCTCAGAGCTTCTGGGGGCTTGTGGAGTTAAGCGAATATGTTTTGTGTAGAGCAGGAGTTGTGCAGGGGTAATTGTATTCAAAGAAATTCTTGACAGTTTTCATTTGGCTTCCTTTCACAGTCTACAGCCATGTGCCTTTTTGGGATGCTGGCTCAGGTGGTTTCCTTAATATGTGTGAAGCATGTCCTTGATAAGACAGTTTATCAGTGATTTCTTTAAGGTACTGTTGTAAAAAACCAGATGATCCATGCACCTGAGCAAAGACACTGTGGGAGAGATTGGGGGTTTGAATACAAGCAGAGCACTGATCTGACAGTTTCCATGAAGGAAAACTGTTTCTTGGACTGAACAGACTACAGCTGGCTAACCATGCACATGCTAAGGAGGTGTCAGGCCTTGCTCCAGCAGGGGTGGTGCTGTGAAATAAGAGACAAGTTCACACAAGTGCTGTGACAACAACAAACTTTCAGCTCCTCAAATTCCTTAGAGCTGTCATTTTCTCTTGCACCTCCATTACCCAGACAGATAACTATCTGTACTTGGAGAAGAAAGCACAGAGTATTCTCGTCTTTCCCAGAGAAAAGCCATGGAAACACCCAAAGCAGTTACTTCCCTCCAACTTTGGGCTGACCATTCCATTTTAACCAGTGTCAGGCGGGACATGCCCAGGGCTGGGGGGCTGCTGCATACAGGGTGGGTAGTTTGGCTCTGTAGAGGGTACAAACCCTTGGGGCAGTGACTCCACTGGTAGGCATGGGTGTCCTCCTGCTCCCACAGCTGCTCTCCTGCCAGGACTGCAAGCATCCTGGCTGGCAAACTGCACCTGAGAAAGGAGGACTGGCACCAGGAAGGCATATCAGGGAATGAAGAGAGAATTTTCTCAGCACCCTCCTACTCATGGTGTTGCAGGCAGCTTCTGTAACTACAGTAGCTGATTTTTCTTATCCCATGTATTTCAATCAAGTTATTAGCTTAATTTCTTTGCCTCCTTTGCCACATAACTCCTCACTATTGGCTCTTCAGAAGCAATCTGCAAGTAAAAATTGGTCTCCTGACTAGAATTAGATTTTATTCTTGTTCACCTAAAATGAAAGATGTCGCAGACATCAATAACCCTGTGTTTGGCATCACTGCTGATTAGAACACCCTCTGATGAGGCTTGCCAGTGGGGTACCTGGCTCCCTATAGTACCCTGCAGGCAAAGGTGGCTGGCTTCCCCAACACCTCCCCAGTGTATAGCAGGCAGTGATCTCCTTATGAGTTTCCAAAACCAGCTAGTTTCTACAACATTTCTGGCTCTGGAGGAGCCAGCTGGCTGCTGCAACCTCTCCTGGTGTCTGAGAAGAGACGAGAGTTTGGCTGCCCATCAGCTCTGGGGAGCTGATATAGGTGTTTTGCTGGTCACACTGATTTCCTTATGCACATAGGAAACTTAAATTACCACATGGTGTAAAAATGATGGGAGGGAAAAAGAATAGTAATAATGTTAAATTATCACTGAGCACATAAAGTCCTCTTGGAAGATTCAGATGCCATTCAAACTTTGGCTTTCAACAAAACACCAAGACCAAAGTCACAGGAAGCGTTTACAGGACTTGCCATTGGAGCCAGCCTGCATTCATGTGTTCACAAATCTCCAGCCCTGCTAACACACACAAAGAGAGGATATTGCAGAGAGAAATCTCTGTTAGGAAGAAGCAGTGTAAGTCCAAAAAGAGGGGAAGCGAAACAGAAAAAATGATGAATAACTATGAGTGTTCAGGGGCAAGAAAAGAGCTTAAATGAAACTAAATGCTGGAAAATTTGGAGAAAATGTAGAGTATACTTGCTTCAGGTAAAAGAGATCCCCTAAGCTGCCTTTTTCTTTCAAAAGAACAGTCCGGAAGGTTTTCCTCTGTAGCTTCATAGTCCTGGAAACACAAACTCTGGCTGAATCCCAGAGGACAAATATTTGCAAAAAAGATGCTATTATCATGTTGCCATTTGCACTTGAGCTCTAAGGTGTTTGGTCAACACAGAAGCAGAGCATGACTCAGAGGCAAAGCCGGAGGCAGAGGGTCTCAAAGCACACTTCGGGCATCAGACTCCTCTGTGTCCTCAAGTAGACTGTCAGTATCCAGGTAAACATACATTCTTGCTAACAACATCTCTTACACTGTAAATACTGCCCCTTCCCCCCGACCTGGCCTTTTTATCTGCTCAAGAGCCTTCTTCACTCATGACATTACAGTTCTTATTCTCATAGGTTTATTTGCCGTGTCACTTGAATCACACACATTGCAAGTATTTCCATATAAATGAGGATGTGGTTTTGTTTTCTACACAGCCTGTGAGATTGAGTAGGACTGACAGGTACTGAAATTTTCTCTCTCTTTCTCTAAGCATTTTTTGTTCTTGAACATCACATAACTTTACAGAAAGCTTGATCCAAACCTGACTTGACTGTAATCAGAATTATAGGAGGCCCTCAAAAACCCCCACTTTTTGGAGCTTTTGGAGTCCTACTCCTTTTTATGCCTTAGGAAAAGCTCTGCTGCCATTAATTTGTCGCTGTTATTCTTGTTATCGATTGCAGGCACGTGCATAATAATGAAATTGTTTCTCCATGTGAAATGCATGACCTGCTTTAGTAGGTTTGCTCCTTAAGAGCATCCAAGGCCTTTCTACTGTTTCAAGCAGCAAGAGGAAGCTGTTGATTCCTGCTGGGCTGCAGTGTTCACCTCCCAGGAGAGGATAAATTGGGTTACACTGTAGTTCCCACACAATCCATAGGATTTTTCACTCCTTTCAAGTTCAGGGTCAGGGTTTTTTTTTTCTACTGGGTATATCCATGCATCTCAGAAGGTAACTGGATTATACAGATTCAACTAAAGGGATAATAGGATTTTATGTGTGTAAAGAATTGCAGCTGAAAATAAATATCTTCGCATGTCAGAAGAACAAGGTCCACTGAGTGAATCATGAACACAGAACTTGCATGTCATAATTTAAAGAAGAAAATTGTATTTTAATAGCAGGATCAGTGCTTCTAATTGCAACTTCATGGTTATGTGCCTGTAATTTAAAACACTGAGGATATAACTTATGGAATAGAAATCAGATAAGCGTCACTCTATCAATGAATGAATCCTAGCAATTAGATCCCTGCCCCATTCTGCATTGGGAAATCCTCCCTTGGAAAGGAGGGAATTAATATTCTACACATATCATCTGTGAAACTAGGGTCTACAGAGCGAGATGGTTTCTCAGAGACACAATTTGTGAAATCATATAAAAATGACATTTTAATGAAGAATCCTAAGCCATCTTTTACATTAGTAACATCAAAAAGATATCATGAATATGAGATCTAGTAACTTAAATAGTTATAGGATTGGTCTGTGAGGCAAAAAGCTATTCTGGCATTCAAACTGTTCTCTATTTAGGGGTGTGCATGTGGAGCTCCAAGCTCCTTTGGGTAGATAAAATAAGGGACAGAAAAAGGAGAGTATTACATATATTTGTACTGAATAGCTGTCACTTTTGAAGTTTGTATCACCAATTACATTTCAATAGCTTTTCTATGCACACCAAATGCTCACATCTTACACCTGTCAGCCTCATCTTATTTTTAAAATTTTACGATAGCAGTTCCCATACCCGCTGAAAACATTTTCATCTTCACTGTTGCTATAAAGACCTGTATCAACAAGAAGGAGGAGTAGTGGGACATACAGTGAATCTATTCTCAAGCTGCTAACAAAGACACAAAGGGGAGAAAAAGGAAGGGAACCAGTCTGCGTGTGTTGGTGCTCACATGTGTGTGGGGCTTAATACAGCCCTGTTGTTTCTAATTTTGGGACAATATCCCAGCTCTGAATCTAAGTGAAGACTTGCCACTGACTTTCCTGTAAATAACCACTTGCTATCTCCCGGCTACACTCCTTTGAGATACTGCACAAGAGGTGGATGAAATTTTTTCAGACTTCACATGCGAGTTTTTAATTAACAGAGAAATACATCAGCACCAACACGACATATGGCGTATTATTTGGTACTTACCAGGTATGTAGTCACACAGTCTCTCCACGGCTGCTTTTACTGTACTGTTGTGCCACTGTGCAAGCTGTTCGATGACAGACACCACAAGCACACATCCTTCAAGCAAACAAAAAACCAAAAAGAGGGAATACTGTTATCAATGAAATGTGAGGAAGTGCCCTGCACCACAGAAGTATTTCTGGCATCTTTGGGAATTTCATTTTTTTGAGGTGTTCCATGGCAGAGAGGTGTTCAAGGGGAAAAAATATCAATGAATTTCTGTCTTCATTCAAATCCTGTAAGTTATTACAGAGAGGATGCTGATTCCAGAGGAGCACACGGAACAGCCTGGCTTTTACAGCACTGTATGATGTTCCTGGAAAAATGACTCCATTCTTTCAAGGTTGAAAATCGAGGAGCTGAAGGGATAGCCACTGTTACAACTGCCTGCTTGGTCGCCTGCTCTCTTGTTTTATCTCACAAGAAAAAAGGCACAGGTCTGTACTTGACAGGATTTTTATACCTCTCCACACAAGCCACACAGAGAGGGACTAAAACCGGAAACCAAATGTTTGTGACTGCCTTCAGAAGAGATGTCACACCACAGACATATGTGCTGACCATGACAGAGCATCCATTGCATCATTTCTTCACAGACTTTCCTCTGAAGCCCAGTGGTGGTGCTCAGCACACACAGGGCTGCTGAGCCCAGCTATGCATTTGTTAAAACCAAAATGTCTTCACAGTTCATTCTGCTCTGGTTCTGTGGTTGGAAAGAAACTACTTCCTATGACCTACGAATCTGGTTATTTCTCATCACTAATCTGGGTGTGAACAGGGCTAGTGAAGTGTTTCTTGAGACGTGCAGCACTTTTCCTGCTGTTTTGGGAATTAAATAGATTCAATGTGATCCCCACGGAACAGTCATTCAAAATCCACACTATGAGCATTTGTTTCAAGTCAATTTTAAGTTGCTGTAGGTCAGCATTGTGCTTTCTCTGCAGGGGCTTCACCATTTTATGAGGAATATGCATCACTCTGGTGATGCAAAGTCTGCCCACTATAGTCAGACCTGGCAGCCAGAGTGAGGTCCCTGCCTAGACTCAGAGCCTGTGTGAGAGAGGCAGGTATCTCAGGCAGACAGGAGACAAGGAGACAGGATGCCAGTTTCCAGCAGCCCGAATAAAGATTTCTCGTTGAAATCCCTGTAACTGAACTGTGTTTCCTCTCCTATGCCAGAAATCTCATCTCTCAGACTTGCTCTATCAGAGTCTAGAAATGGAGGTGACCTGAAGCAATTTGATGTGGCTGCAAACTCACCTTTTTCCAAAGCTCAAGAACATTAATGTTCAGGTTTTCAGACTGGCAAAACTTTTCAAAGTGAGCTTATAAATTACTTCCAAGCATCCTTACCTATGTGCTATTAAATCAAAGTGCTGGTTTTCAACATAAATAACTTTGGTGCTTCTATGTGTCATATATGAAAATTAGGTCATTGGCTTTTGCACATAAAAATCATCTTATGACCAAGTTAATAGTTATTAAAGTTGTTAAGATAGTAATTGTTAAATACCTTTTAATTATGGAGTTTCCATGCTTTCTGTAAATCCATGTCCCTCCCCAGCAAATGCCCGATTGGTGAAAGAAACTTTTGATGTACCTCAGAACCCACCAATCAAACTGGGCTGTGGGGCTGGACAGTGGGGAATTCTGGGAAGGGCCAAGGGGGTATAAGACTGGGCCTCTACAAAGCCCCCCCCCCCCTTTTCCTCCTGGTAGAGCTCTGGAAAACATCTGCTGCCCTCCTGGTGCTGGGTAAGTGGGGGAGGGGAAGGGCCTAACTCCGTTCAGAGACCTCTTATTTTATTTTAAGAGAATTTTGCCTCAGATTAGCTGAAGTTAGCCCAGCGCTGAAGATTTCTGCTGTGGGCACATAGCCAGTTTGGTACCCAGAGTCTCTGATCCTGCAACCTCGGGGTTTTTCTATTATTTTAATTTAAGAATTTGGACTCTGTTATTTTTCCAATTTATTTTTCTTGTAATAAACAATTTTTTTTTTAAATTAAAATAAGAGTTGTCCTTATTCCTGACATATGGCAAGTAAAAGAGAAGGTAGGGCAATTGGAACTTGCTGTAAGACCAATATTTTTGAGTTTTCTATTACTTCTTCTACCCCAAATACAGTAATCCAGTAGAAATTACAGTGAATTTGTCACCTCTTTTGCAGGGATAAAAGCCCACTTCCCCATACTTATTAAATAAAAGGCTCACTCAAGATCGTCTTCAGAATGATTTATAAAGCATGCTAAGAACCATTACCTCCAGTCGGCCTAAAAGAACTGAAGAATAAATGGAGACAGATGCAACCAAGAAAAACCCTGAAGCAAGACACTCCTTCTTTCCTGCCCCCCTCCCCAACTCCCTAGATAGCCAGAGGCTAACCAGTCCCAGGAATTAATAGCTAATTAAAAACACAATAGCTGAAAAAAAAAGTTGAATAATAAAGACCCAAACTAATAGTAAAGGGGACATCCAAGATGAAGGGTATAGTATGTTGAGGTCTTGGTCTCAAAGAACAGGCCACGGGCCATCTGGTCCAGGTTTAACCTTAGCACAGCCTTACCATAAAATAGTTTGGGTTGGAAGGTTGCTCAGAGCCCTGTTCAACATGATCTCAAATGTTTCCAGGGATAGGACATCTAGCACTCCCACAGTGGTGGGAGTGGAGATTAAAGAGTGCAGCTGTTTTAGTGCAAGTCATGCCCTGCACTGGCCTCAGGGACAGAAAACAGACCCTGGCTCCTTTGCCAGTGTAGTGTGGGAATAGCCTTGCTGGACTGACTCCATCCTGTAGCACTGAGATGGCACTGCACATCCTGAAAACACACCATAACACATCTACCTGCATTACATAACTTAGTTCTTAATAAGGCTATATTATTAACACACATGAACAACCTACAGACAACAGGAACTACCCTTCCCCTGACTTCTATCTATTTTATTCATGAGGATGGAGGCTCAGAAAAATTAAATTACCTAAGTGATAACTTAACTACAAAACTACGCAGTCTTTCTGTGCTTTCCTTTCTACTCTTACCAGGATCAGATGTTCATCTATCAATCTTGCTGTCCAGAAGTCAGAAAGACAAAAAGGACTCCAAGCAGAGAGACAGGGAGAAGCTAGTCCTTTGATATTTTCCAAGGTGCACAGCTTTTGATGTTTTACCTCTCATTCTTTTGCATCATGAGCTTGAGAAATCTACAGAATCATAGAATTGTTTAGGTTGGAGTTGACAGTGTCACCTATTGCAGCAGAGAGAAGTGTTGCTCATTTTGCCTGTGCTGTGGAACTCAGTGCTCCTGCACCTGCAGCCAGGGGCTGCAGAAAACAGGGTCTATGGACAAACAGCTAAAAATCCAAGAAGTTGGGCTGAGGATAAAAATACCATTGATATTTCCATTTTCTCTGTTATACAACAAGACAGTCTCCACTGAAGATGTTAAGTTTCTCTCTCATGTTTGTCAAAGTACCACGGAGAGACTGAGGAAAAAAACCCCAAAACTGTTTTTGGTTCAGCTCTGCCAAATAGAAACAGAATTCATAATCACAAACGCAATCATGCAGGTAGCCCCACTCAAGGAGCAGTCTCACAGCAATTAAAAGAAAATTTTTCATGTTGATTAAGTCAGATAGACACCTTTATGTCTATTGAACCAGGCCCAAAGGCAAATCTACTTCACATGAGGATTAATGGAGCCAACACTAAGTCTGAGCAGTACTTAATGCAGTACCTTGGGCTACTAGATGCTATATGAATAAAAATAACAATAATAACAGCCTGACTACTTGGGGAAAAACCCATAGAGCTGAACTTCAAACTGTTTGCTCTCAGTAAACTAATCTTCACTATCACAGGGAGGATGTTTCTGCTTGTGCTATTACACCCTCCCCACCTTGGGCACCTGCGGACCACACCTTGGTTATCCAAATGCTCCCCCCTCAAATGCGGTTATTCCACATGATACGCCATGCTCCGTGTGACAAGCTGCCAGAGAAAGTCTTGGCTGATTTTCAAAAGGATCTGCTGTTCCTTAGGCACCACAGCTGAAGTCTCTGGATGTGAATTTGGAGAGTCTCCCTGCCCTCTGATAGGAAAGGTGCTCCCCAGGAACACGTTCCACCAACACGTGCCATTGGCTGACCTTCTCTCTGTTTTCCCCATCTACCTGGGCTTTTATCAGTTGCCCCCAGTTAACCTCTCCTTACTCCTTGTGGTCTGCTGCCGTGAGCTGTGCCCTGGGGGATTCCTGCTTATGTGTGGGTTCTGCTGGTCTCAAAGCTTTTCATTTAGGCTGATGTCATCAGGAGAAGGTTTTGGGCTGGAGGTTCTAAAATACTTAGGAAAAAGGTTGAACACTTCGAGGAGGGAGGAGGAATGAGCTACGGGGACTCACTGTAGTAGAGGCAGCCTAATCTACCTAGGCTCCCTGATTTTTTTCACGGAAACATGCCTTCCCAGTAATTCAGATTTATCCTCTAAGAGAACCTATCTCTGATGTGGGCTATAGGTAAAACTTCAAGAGGTTAGTGTCTATAAATGAAAATTAACTCAGACTATCCTTGCTTATACTACAAACTTGATCTCTTTTTATCATCTTTCTCTGGATTGAGTGGCAGGAAAAGAAATGCTGACCAGTTATCCTAGTTTTTAACGGGTCTTAATTCCACTGGCTAAAAATGGAAAATAATTAGTTAGCTAAAAAGGGCAGGGGGAAATTAGATGTCTTTGGCTGTAAAAATCTCACTGCTTTAATTACTTACGACATGTGTAAGAATATAAACTTTTTAGTACTCTGGCATCAGTTGAAAAGCACATCCAGATCTGGCCAGTCATTAGCAGCTATTGCTTGCTTTTAATTTACTAGATACTTAAATGTGATTTATTTCTCATCAGGAGCTGGGTACATATAAAGCAGCGTAAATAGGCTTCATCATTAAATAAAGCTCAATTTTTTTTTTAAGAGTTTCACAGGATTTTCTTTAGAAACAACTTTCAGTAAGTTGATTCTGCTGTCTCACTTCAATAATAGGTTTCAATACCTTGACAGGCTGAAGGATGTTTTCTCTGAAAGCAGTTCATTGGCATTAGAATACCTGCCAGGCATTAGAAACTAGACTCTAGTATTAATAAATGCCTGTCGCTTTTAGCAATGGTTTGTCCCATCTGCTATTAATTTCTGAAGAGATAAGACAAGACCATAACCATTCTGCTCAGTGCAGTAAGGCAAAAACTCACACATCAGGAAGTACTTCTGTCCATGTATTTGAAAGTAGTGTGTAATAAAAAAATGCCATTTCCACTAAGCTCAGGAGAAAAAATCATACCCCAATAATAAAATCAGAACTAGAGGAATTCGTTGCTTAGCTGTGAAGCCTCTGACACTTTGAGCAGACTATTTAACTTAATCCACTTCTGCTGCACAAGTTTGAAAGGCTCTATAATTAGAATTATACCTAGGGATGTCAAAAAGTATCTGGATAAGGAAAGCTGCCTCTCTTAGTTTCAGATTTGTAGGTATATTTGTCTGAGTAAAACTCTGTTAAATGGATTTTCTGGCACCTGGCACATCCTCCTTTGCCATCCTTTGCTCACGTTTCTGGATGCTGGATTTCTTTATCACCCCTCCAGCCATAAATTAAATGTACCCACAGAGTACAAGGAAGACATAAGTCCAAAAAAGTGGCCTTAGACACAAATAGCTCTCTGCAAACGCTGCTGGCCAGGCTGTGGCCACCCTGTGGCCACCCTGCTTGCTCCTGGTGGAGCAGGAACTAGAGCCTTGCTTCGTGACATGGTAAACCTCTGCCTCAAAAATCTGTCTGCTGGAGCAAGGCTCTGCATACACAAAGCCATTTCTCACATTCCTGGCTTTATTTAGAAGATGAAGGCTTTCCCAAAACACAGTCTTTGCTTCTTCCATTTATGGATGATCCTGAGCTCCAAAGGCATCTCTTAAAGTCTACAGGTGAGTAGACCCAAGAACCTGTCTACAAAAGAGGATATTGTTACTCCTTGTGCTGATGCAATTGTTCTGGCACAAAACCACCTCTTTCCAAATTAATCTAATCCATTTCCAGTTCAACCTGGAACAAGACATTTCTCATTCACATGGGGAGCTAATAAGAAATAAGGTTTTCTCCTCTGAGATGGGAACATCCACACGGGTATTCTAGGTGCAGGCAGACCATGGTTGTGCAAAGTTACAACACAAGGACTTTTCTTTTTCATTTAATTACAGAATGGTTTGGGTTGAGAGGGACCTTAAGATCATCTCATTCCAAGCCCCCTGTCATGGGCATGCTGCACCAGCTTGCTCAAAGCCCCATCCACCTTGGCCTTGAAAGCTGCCAGGGATGGGGCATCCACAATTTCTCTGGGCAAACTGCTGCAGCATCTCACTCACTATATATTCCTTTCCTTCCAATTCCTTCCAATCCACTCACTATATTCCTATAACAGTGCCCAATATCTATATTTCCTTCCTGCACTGCTTCTCATTACTGAGCTGATACTTTCAAAGAACAGCCCTTTATAACCTCAAGATTTCATTCCAGCATGGAAATTTTCAGCTCAAATGACATAACTGTATATGCAAAGTAAGGACAGTTATCTTCCCATATACAGCCAGGGGATTTGTTGTTTTGAAAGGTAGTTTGGAAATGCATCTGAGTGTCAAAGTCTTTTAACTCAGACTTTGTTTCCTATCTCATTTACAGTATTAATGTATTTTATAGAGATACCGAAGTGATGGACTATAATTGTAAGTAGCCATATTCAAATATGTTGGCATATACAAGACCCTTTCACCCCTAATTTGCTAAGTCTTATGAAATATCTTGGAAATACTAAATGGTATGCTATTAACGAACCTGTCACTGAGCATTAAATTACACATAATGTATTGGCTAAAGACATTTTTAAACTATTAATATCAATATAGCAGCATTTTGAGTGCATTTGTAATGAATTCCACCAAAACCTGGAATACCAGCTGTTATTTCTGTTGCTCATGCAAAAGCAGTGGGCCACCTTAGGCCCCCTAACTTCAGACCTCCAATCATTCATTTTTGTTTCATTAAGACATCCAACAAGGACTCTGATACAGCTATGAGAGTACAGAAAGTTCAGTTTCCATCTAGTGGAAGACTCTGGTATCCATACCTGCCTAGTGTTTCCTACATTACACTTTAAAGAGCCTCATTTAACAAATTCTATAACTCCAGGCATTTCCAATAGAAATATTTTCTGTATTAATTAAGAGGAAAAAAAACCCTGCGTATGTATGTGTGACCTTAACACATTTTTCTTTTCAAAATCAGGAAAGGGTATTGAAAATTTACTGAAGCCCAGATGCTGGTGGGGGAGTTAATATAAGTGCATAACTCTGTCCTTGTTGCAAAGGCTTCACCATTTTAGGATTCTGAATGTGAGAAACTTTTTTTCAGATATACAGTTCCTAAAAGCAGTAAAAGTGATTGCCTTAAACATAAGCAGAAGTTCTCCATAGGGTTAACACATGAACAAGAGTGAGAGGCCCACACATGGCAATCAGCATCCAAATAGACAATCAATAAAATACGATTATTATACCCAAGGGAAGTATCAGTGATGTAAAATGCACAAGAATACCCATGCCTACAAATGCACATAGATGTGATTGTGTATTTACATACATATAGATTTGGATGTGTTCGCATGCTGAGCACATCTTTTTATTGTGATCAATAGATATATTTACATTTTACAGTCACAAGCTTTCAGTAAGACTTGGGGTGATTTTGGAAAAGAAATTTTTACCATCAGTTGCTGAAAAGTTGCTGAGTAGTTGCTTTAGTATCTCTACTGTACTATTCCCATGCCTGTGTTTATTCTAGCAAAAGTATAATAATAGGGAAAAGTGTTATGGTCAAATTTAGTATTTATGGCTGATCATCAGGTCAAACTTTGCTGCTGATTAAATGGAGCAATGTTGGTGAAGTGAGCAGAGCTGCTGTGGCTTGGAACTGACTTTGCTGTAATCAAAGTCGATTCCCAACCTTTTAGAGTAAAATACATTGTGGTGCTACACTGATATTGGGCATGGCTTTTTTACAGAACTCACTGAGCTGTAAATTATACGTTCTGTCATGGTGCCCCCCCAGACAGTATGTGCACAGCCACTTTGTCTGAGCGCAGTTGTTAAAAGCCTCCAACTCCATTTGGCATGTTCCATTGTGTGAAGTTATCGGGAACTCCGAACACCACTAGTCCTGCTGGCACTCCACGGGGCGTATTTCATCCCTGCACTCATGCACAGCTAGACAGAGGCAAACCATTGAGGACAGTGACTATCACACAAATCAACACAGGTAGTGGTTGGTGTTTTACACTGCTGGTAGCTCAGAAACACCTGTTCTTTAATACAGAGCTGAAAATGTGTTTCGAAAACATGATTCTTCATATGCTAGGAATTGTGTGCTCCTGGCTGAATGGAGGTGGTGACCCGCAAAGGTTGCTGAGAATGGCATTATATCGAGCAAAAAGATGGGGAAATTTGCTTCCCTGGCTGCTGACCCACAGGATCTCCGCTTGCTAGCAGAGAAGATGGAGAACGCTGCTGTCCAGCCCTATTGAGGGCTCCCTGACTAATCGCCTCGTTCCATAAAGGGCAACCAAAGTTAATTGCCAATAGAGCAGGGCAGTCTGCTGCGGGGAGGGGGAAATAAATAAATGCTGCTCTTTGCAAATGCTTCTTGCAGTCACAGCACAGAACTCCTGAAATGCTGGCCTGGAGTAAGTCCTCTTACACAACCTCTGCCCTAGCAGATGATCTATACCATCTAGGCTGTTCTGAAGGGACAGGGCAGACACAGTTTGTAAAGATCTCTAATGAGGTCTTCTACAGATTTCTCAGGAACTGATTACTGTGCTCACTCATCACTGTCCTGGGAAAATCCTCTTCCTAATCTGAATATCCCCACTGGTACCCATTTCTGTTACTTCTTGCCACAGCTCTTATGAACCTGGAGAATGGATCACGCCTTTAATGTTTTCAAGGACAGATATGTCTTTTCTCAAGTTTTTTCTTCTCTAGACTAATTAACTCTAATTTATTCACTCTTTCTTTATAGCTTATGCTTATTTTTCTCTGAAACCTCCTGTCACTCTGCATCATTTTTGATGCACAGCCCCAAAAGGGAAGTCAGAAATTCCTCTGAGGCTTTGTCAATGCTGACAAAGGTAACAGGTTACTTCACATGTCTTGCAAGCTAACTTCTGTTCGCACGTCTTGGTGCGTGCTGCGTGTGCGTGCTTCGTGACGGCATGCCATCATTGTGCCACTACAAGCCTAGATGATCTTCCCTAGGGATGCTACCCAGCTGGTTGTTCCTCATCTGCTGTGTGTGTCACTGACTATTTCTGCTGAAGTGCCTTCAGTGTTCCCATATTGAAATTACCTTTTCAGATGCAAGTGCTCCAAGTTGTCAAGATTGTTTTGAATTTAATTCTGCCCTCCATTTTACTTGCAAACAATTTCAGCTTTACAAGAACTGCTAATTTACTAGCACAAATTTCATCATCCTGGCTAGAGAAAATATGGAATGATAGTATGTTCAAAAGAGAAGTCCAAAAAAGACCTGGTTTTGTACATCCTTTTGCTTAGGGAGTGAGCCACTTGTAATTATTCTCTGAACAAGACTACCCATCAGTTTTGTTCTGCCCTGTACAAGCTTAATCAATGTCACATATCTCTCAAGCATAAGATTAGTGAGGAGGTAGTGCTAAAAGCCGTACAAGAGCCCAGCTGTAATATCTACTTCTTATTCTGTGTCTACATGGCATTATTCCATTGGCAAAGAAAATTAGATTGATCTGACACTACTTTGAAAGGTGTTTTTACAAAGTTTTATTAACTATTGCAGGATTTTTCTAGGATTTAATGTTTAACTGACTAATCTACCATTCCCCAAATTTCCTTTCTTGCTATGTTGAAGGGAGATGAATACAGAAATTCCCTTCCATCTTTCAGTGTCTCCCCCACTTTCTGCATCCTCCAGGGCAGCTTCTGCCTTTCCTGAGGTTGCTTCAGGTACCTCTGTATTAAGTCAGCTTTGCTAGAGAGCAGAGCAATTTGCAAAAACCCTTAAAGGGCTCTGTTGTAATTCAGGCTGGAATTGAATAAAAGCTTTTACCACCAGTGTCAACAGTTTACCAGTGTTACTGTACTGTCTTTGGGTACTTTAACATTAACTTAAGTAAAACTTTGCTTGCCCTGTGAAACAGGGAGCATTTTCCTCATTTAACAGACGGGAAAGTAAAGACCTATGTATATGAAGGGTTCATTCATGCTTAATTTTTAAGAGAAAAGTACACAGCATCTCTTTCTCAGGATGTCACAGTGAAACAGTCAGGCTGCACTCAGCAGAGGGATTTCTAGGTCTCATCCTGAATAAACCCCTTAAGCCATACTGCCTATCAGTAACAAACCCAGAAATGAAAGCCAGACCCAGCATTCAGCTCCCAGACCAGTGCACAGAAACCTCACTGCCTTTGCAGGAGGAAAAACAGCTTCATGGGCTTTTATATATAGGAAGACTTACAAAAGCCCTTTTATCTATCATAAGGAAAAACCAGAAAAACATATCATGTGTAAAGCATGCAGAAGGCCCAGAGGAAGGGCCTGGGCCTGATTTCACAGAATGCAAAAAGGGTGGCATTTTACCAGCCTGGGGAGACAGGAAATACTGATGGAGAAAAGAGACTGTCAGATGTTGGAAAAGCTTTTCTCGTGACAAGGCCAAAGAAAGATCATTTATCTGGCTGTGATTAGGTACTGCTACAGACAAGTTATCTTAGATGGCTAGGAATTGCTTAGGTATACATCTGATCCTGTGGTTGGGAGGGTTATTATTGGGTGCTTTCCCCCTCTTTTCCACAACTCTAAAATGAAGTAGTATTAAACCCCATTTTAGGTGGGAACACTCAAGTTGTTTTGTTTGTACACCAAGTCAATTATGAAATTCCTTTCTCTGAGTCAAACAGCCACATTTTTCAGGAAAATGCAGAAAAAAGATGTGATTTTTTCTACAGTTAGGGAGGGTAATTAAATCTTCCATCTAAATCTCACTGGAGGCACACCCTCCTCTCCTCCAGCCCTATGCCACATTGGCATATAGGTGCCTACCCAAAATACATTTCCCAGGATCTGCTAAGGGCAGGGAAGCCCCTTGAATTACCCAACTGCTTTGCCAGTACAACTGGAATATACTGGGGCAGATGGTGGTGCCTACCCAGGGAGTGCTGCAAGCAAGGGGAACAGAAGGAGGAAGCAAGCAAGTTGTAGCATATTTAACAGAGGTACCAGAGCTGCACTTTGCTCTCCTGTCACATTATTTCCACATATTTCTTCAAGAAGTGTGATACTTCCAGTGGCAAGGCTTAATGGGAAATATTTTCTTGGTTTTGTTACTGAAAGAGCATCCACTTTCTGACTGGATTTGGCTACTAACATAGCAATCTCAGTTAAGCAGGCGGTACACAGGAGTGATCAGAAATTCAGTATGCAGCCACCTCATTTCCTTCAGAAAAGTGAGGCAGATAACTTTGAAAGATTAGACACCTGACCACACATTCAAACTTGCATGAAAAAACCCCATTTCTTCAAGAAAATCTCCTATGCATTTAGCAATGGGAATTTCTCACATTAAAAATTAGGTAAGATTTAAGGAAGAAATTCTTCACTGTGACAGTGAGAAGGCACTGGAAAAAGTTGCCCAGATAAGCTGTGGGTGCCCCATCCCTGCCACTGTTCAAGGACAGGTTGGATGGAACTCTGAGCAAGCTGATGCAGTGGGAGCTTCCCTGCCCATGTCAAGGGGGCTGGAGCTACAGGATCTTTAAGGTGCCCTCCAACACAAACTATTCTATCATTCTCTCCAATTCTACAAAATCATCTTGGCCTTGATCTGTAAGGCCAAGAAGACACAGAAGTACTCATGTCTCTTTCTGATTACCTTCTGAGATGGCAAACTAAGGGTCTGGGGTCGAGTTGTTGGAAGGATGTGCTCCTAAGAGGGCTGGTCACCAAATCAGATGCAAGAGCTGACATTACCCCTGCTCCAAGCCATGGCAAGTGCAACCATCAGTTCCTCTGTGCTTTCCCTTTCTGCCTGACAAAAGGAAGGGACACAGTATTTTCAAGAGTTAGTTGAAAGAGCAGCTAATCAGTGAAAGCCCAGAGGTGGCCATCTGGGCTAGCAGCCACCAGCCCTCCCTGCCATGCCTGGCTCATGCCCTTTTAGCACTATCCACACTTCATTTTTATCTTGTGGTTTACAGCGGTGGGCACAGTCTGTTTTGGGCCTGAGTCAAGCTCACAAGGATGTTTTTAGCTGAAGAGATACCTCAGAAAGAGAAACCAGTGTGGGAGGCAGTGGTTTTCATGTCTCCTCCCTGAACAAAGAGATGCTCAGTGGTCCCAGCAATGGGGCTAGCACAGCTCTCCTCCCTTTAGAAGGGAAAAAAAGGACAAGTTATGTTGCACAAAGCAACTTCAATGCAATGTGCAGAATTTAAAAGTTTTCTGGGTCAACAGGATGGAAAGGGCAGACAATGCTCACAACCTGACATCTAAAAACCACCATTGTAAAAATCCCACAGATGAGCATGATCACTGCCTTTCATGTGCCATCAAAACTGTTAACTGCCTTAAGAGCTCACCACTAAACAACACCACTTCCCCCTAGCTCTGGCAGCTGCTCGGTTGCTGCTTACATGGCTCCCAGCCCAAACAAGAACAGCCCCTCACAGCCATTTCTGCTTTCCACCTCTTGTTCTCATGTTCTGGCTAGTGGCCGAACCCCCTCACCACCCTGACTCTACTCTGCTTTCGATCCACCCTGCCCCACCAAAACTGTCAGGGGCACTGTGGGTGGCTCAGAAGTGAGGCAAAAAACTGCTTTTATCAAGTTTAGGATTATTATTTCTAACTGCATTCCCTGAGCCACAGTGGAAAGAATTATTTCCTTCTGAAGGATGAAGAGCTGTGACAGGGTTTATGTTTCCAGCACAAAGGTGCCTTGGGAAGCTAAAAGAATTATAGAATTTTAAGGCTGAAAAAGGTCTGTAAGATCAACAAGTCTTGCTGATGACAAAATGAAGCATTTGACTGTAATACATAAGACACATCCATTTGCACACATAAGAACCATAACCTACTACATCTCCCTAGGTATATGGAGTGCCATGCCAAGGGCATTTCTGGTGCAGAGATATCCACAGTCTACACTGATTCCAGTGTTACCAGTCCTGCTCTGGGGCTCACTTAGCCAGCTGAGACCATAGGATACCTACCCCCAGCTATAGGTACTGTGGGGATCACCACAGTCACTGAGGTCATGTGAGAAGGGGGTTGCCAGCTTGCCCCACTTCAGTACGGGTCATGCAGACGTGTGCTCACAAAAAGGAAAGGAAATGTGAAGAAGCAGCCTTTGTAACCTGGCTATCCAGAGATGACCATCCAGACCACAAAGATCTTTGGCCCAAGTATGGACCGACCATCCTTAAGAATAGTTTTCCAGGCACTGAAATCAATGAGGAGACCCTGGGCAAGTCTGAAGGGAACTGTGCCTTCCTACCAGTTAAGCAAAATGCATTGTGAACCCTAAGAAACACCAGGACCTCATAATATCCTATTTCCAGATCCCAGACCTACAGACATTGAAACCAACTTTTCAGATGCCATTCCCCGTAGAGTGAAAACATGAACTTTGGGAAGCAGCCAGTCAAAAACAAAATCATAAAATAACTCCAGATCCCATGATGGCCTTGCAAAATCTTCAGTGACTGTTTCACCAAAGACTACAAGTATTTTGCAGTACAGCTGTTGAAATAGATAAAGGAGTGATTTATGATGTGAATAGCAACTCTCAGCTCACCAGCAGAGTAAGGAATGAACAAGTCCAGCAGGCAAACAAAACCTGGATACATACCAACACAGGTGTGTCCTTTGTACAGCCCAAAGGGGAGCGAAGGGGTTCGTGGGTCTTTTCCACGGGGTAGAGGGGAGGAAGAGGCAGCCGTCAGCAGAAGCAAGAGCCAGAGGATGCAGAATAAATTGAGGAATGTTTGCCTAGACCCCTTCATCCTAAGGAAGAAAAAAAAAAGAGATAAGGCTTCAAGGGTGCATGTGGACCTATATTCCCTTAACTCTCAGAGAGTATCCTGCATCCATGCAGCTTGAGGAGAAAGGAGACTGGCGTGCCTGTGCAGCTGTTAAGTAATGCAGGGACAGATTCCCAGGCAGGGACACAGATGTCTGCCCTCTCACAGGGTGTGTGGAGGATCCCACACTCGCACACTGGAGGTGCTCTCCCGACCCCTCAGCCCCTCTCAGGCCCTGCCACCCATTAAACCCAGCAGGTCCCATAGACCTGGGCACACTGTGACCAGACTGGGAGGACGCCCCTGTGGCCCCAGGCTGCTCTCCACACCCCCACGCGACCCCGCTGCCCCATTGCAGCTCTTCCCAACCTGCTGGCCTGGGAGGACCAAGAGGGTTGGATGAACAGCTCTGGCTCAGCGCGCCCGTGTCTCCTGCAGTAGCAGTGGATGACTAACGACCTTGAACCACAGTAGCTGCCGGAGCCACTCAGCATTAATAACACAAGACACTCCCCTGAACAACTAGTGTTGCAAAAAGGGAAAAAAAAACCAACTCCACAAACCCTTCCCCCCTGCGCCGTTTCTCCTCTGCCCTCTTCCGCAGAAAAGAAAAAGAAAAAAATCTCTTCAGCTGCTTCTGTAAAATTTCTGACCAGGGTTTCCGTTCGGGAGGACTGAGTGTGAAAAATGAAAGAAGCTGGCCAAGACAGAGCCGCAGGGGCAGGAGGGACAGGGCTGCTGTGCTGGGGTTTTGCCAGGGCTTTAGTTCTGCTGGGATCGAGCCATAGGGATGGGAGACATGCCAGTGTGAGGGTAGCACTGGGAGCTGAACCCCTGTTTCCATCGGCTTTGAGCACATTCGCTTGCAGCCCCCAGCTGCCTGCAAGCTTTGAGAAATCCTGAGCTGTTCCTGCTTTGGCAGTCACAACAGCTAAAGGTTTCCCTGACTCTATTTTTTTTAATCCCTCAGACAAGGCATAAACCAGTCATTCCCTAGCCTGAAGCAAAAGCAGAGAGTAAAACATGTTTAAACTACGTGACTTCAGAGGTAGAACAAGTCCAAACAGCTACATCCCAGACACTCTGGATGCAAGGATGGCTAAAGGAGGCGATTCTGGACTGAGGCACTGGAGGGACAAAGCTGTGTCCCACCTCCGCCTCTGTCGTTTTGTATAAACCTGCGCAAGTCTCTTCCCCTCACAGTTGGTAATGGGTACTCATCTTTCCTTTCCATTCCTTGTCTGTCTCTTTCAGAAGTGGGCAGAAGTGGGTAGGAGTGGGCAGGCCATTGACATGGGTTGCTGGAGGACAATGAGGAGCCTGTTTCATCGAGTATTCCCTACATGCTTCCCAGGAATAATTAAAAGAGACTTATAAATAGTGTTGTAAAAAGAAAACTAGAGGATATATTAAAATCAGTGATTCCCAGCCAGTTCCTGCAGACCAACATGATCACACATGGATCAGATCTGCTTCAGGATTTAATGTGTTTTTTGCAAACCGCTTCCTTCCTTGGGAGCCTCCCCTATGACTTTTTAAAGACAGTCCCAGAAAGTTTGTCTCAGTTTTGATAAGGAGGATTTGCCTTGTGCTAACGTTAATGTAATCCAGTGGCTCTGGGGGAAAAAAAAAAAAAGACTATAAAATCTTCAGTGTGAATACAAATCACTCTGTATCTCCATTCTTTAAGCCAAGCCATTTGCTTTCAAAAGCATGCTTTTCTTTGAAAAATATAAAAAATAATTAAACCCAAAATGAAGGTAATAGCTGTTGCCTGAGTTTTGCAGAACTGTTTTTGCTTATCATTCTCCCTATAGCTAGCAATGCTGGTTTTCTTTTTTCCTTTTTTTTTAGTAGCAGATAAACAAAAATCATAGTGCAAAGTACCTTATCCATATGCCAATCCTACTGAAATCTGCAGGATGTTTTTCTTAACGCTGTAAAAACTTGCTATAAAAAGACACAGTGCTACAGCGACTGCAGCTCCATTAAACCCTTTTTAACACACATATCACTTGGTTCCCAATGACATTTTGAAGTCCTTTAAAACTCTGCATATTGGTTCATGAGCGTTTTCTGCAAAAGCAGAGTGCTAATAATAGGCAAGAAAAACCTTCCTAGCAGAGAGGTCTCGGGGATGGTTTCTGCTTTATATCTGTTGCAAAACACAAAGCTAAACAACAGCACTTATAAAGTACAGAGATAGATCCCAAGCTGCTCCCAGGCATGTAAACCTGCAAAGCATGTAGCTGAAGCCTGTAATCAGCTGTGTTATTTTCTTTCATTTTAGCCTGTGGAAAGAGCAGTGAGATAACTCCGTGTGTAACACAGAGCTGCTTTGCACTGTACCTTATACATCAGTCAAGCTCTTAAACCAATTAAAAAAAACAACCCAAAGCTTTTAAAATATGCAGTCTGGTCAGAGAAATGAGGGATTTGCATACTTAGAATTAGAGGCCACCTGGGAAGGTGACACCCCCCC
>VZTH01011351.1:17595-126808 GCA_013397815.1 Aleadryas rufinucha | reverse complement strand
CCCCCCCCCCCCCCGCTGGCCCCTCCCCAGACTGGCGTGAAATTTTTCTTCTTCCCACTCTAATCAGATAGCAAATCCTTGCCTTTTGCCAAGCAGATTTTATATTACTTCCAAGTCCCTGACACAGTAAGACCTAAAGCTGTCTTGGTACAGGAGCAAAGGAGCACTTGATGTTGCCTTTTAATCTTACTAAGTGCATAAATGATGTTAATGGGAGGTAAAAAACAAATTAGACCTGTCCCAAAGGCAGGGATTTGATCATAAATGCTTTCATTAGGTTGTGCATAACACCTAAGTCAGGGAAGCAGACCTAAGTCAGAGAAGCAGACCTAAGTCAAGGGTGACTCAGGAGATGCTGCGTGCCTAGAAATAAAGAGTGTGAGAGCTGGAGCAATGGGAGCTGTGCCCTCTGCAAAGCACCAGCTGCAGAGAGGTGGTGTCTGGGATGTCCCCTGCCCAAAAGGGTCACCCTACAGTTTTTGAGCATCTTTGTCTCCTCAGCTCTCATGTTTCTGTAATGTGTTTGCAACCTGGGCTTGCAGCAGGTCCAGCCAGGTGGCAGAGGAGTGTAGTTCAGGTGGATGCCCAGGGCTGGTGGGGCTGCTCAGGGTTGTTATAGCCCATGAGTGCCTCAGAGCCCTGACACTTGCCTTTGGGGGTGATGAGAGCCAAGTGGGTGGAGGAATGAACTCTGCAGAAATGCTCCTGGACACCCCACTAAGTACCTGCCTGCAGCATTACTCACCTAAATAGCGCTGAGAATGCAGTCAACACTTTGTCTCTCTAAATCTCCATGTGTTTCTTTTGAAGAGGAGGCAAGGGCAGTGCAGAGCCAGAGGCGCAGTGAGATCACCACCTCTTGCAGATGGGAAACCCTCAGTGCCCTGGAATGACCCAGCTCCACAGTCGTTCACTTGCTGTTAGGCAGAAGACATAGGGTCAGTTGAATTTTTTCAAGGTTGAATTTGGACTAGTGATAATAGTGGTAATATATACATAAATAAATACACATATATATCCATGATATACACTGGGCAACCTGCTGCTGCTTCCTGCTGAGGAAATGGGAGGGCCCACTGCTCCCTCCATTCAGCACACAGATGAGGAGGGAAGTACATTGCATCCTCTGCAGGGTTTTGGTTAAATTCTGCTCCAAAGGAAAGTCCTGCAGCTCTCTGTATTTGCTCTCAGGATGCTAGGATACACCGAAGAGCTTGCTCAGCTCACCCAGTTTGATCCAGTCTATGTTTTTTGGGAGTTTTAGCACCAGCAGGGGTCCACAGAGCTAAATCTCAGTTACCATATCCTCACTTACAGGTCAGTAGCAAGTGTGTTGTGTGGGGGACACACTACATAAGGGAGGGCTTTGGTTGGGGGTCACCAGAGAGGCCACAGGGGCTAGTGCCCCACTCCCAGCCCAAGCTCTCCGGCCACACCCTCAAGCCTCTCTTAGTTTAAGCAGAGCTGAGAGAAACTTGTACATGTATGTGGCTGCCAAAAACCTGAAGCAAAGCATGCAAAGACAAGCTTGAATTTCCATGATGGCAGAGCAGACAGTGTTAGGGCACATGCATAGCTAGTGAAGAAATACAATCCTCTAGGCCGATCCCAAGATCAGGAGTGTAGTTTCTGGAGTTTGAAGGACCCACAACATTTCTCCATTTCTTGTGCTTCCATATGAGTTCCTGACACCTAATGTACATTGGTTTGGCTGGTGGCACCAGATCAGCTAAGGGACAGGTAAGGTTTCAGCCTCTATCTTTGCTGCCCATGATAGAGATGCAATGGAACCAAGTTAGGGTTTCTGGTTTTCTGAGTAAGGTCTTAAACATAATTTAAGAGCCACCCCTTCCCTGTAGGGAGCAATATGTGATTGCCACTAGAACTGTGAAATGAGATGCGAGGATGAAGTTAGTTTCAATTCTGCTTTCTCTAATGGGTCCCTAAAGACCTGGTTATACGTACAGCAAATACATTGAAAAAAAGCCATCAAAAAAAAAGAGAATGGAAAATACTTCCATGAAGCCCCAAAACAGGACAAGCAAGAATTGATTTGTCATCTGTCAGGATTAGGGGCCACTTAGATGAAAAAGAAATATGAAATAGTTATCTTACAAAAGGAGATCAGCTGGCAGTGTATATTTATCCGTCCTATTCTGTCCAAGTCACTGCACACATTAATGATTTTTTTTTTTTTTTTTCTGTTTGGTTAGATTTCTTTTACATGTTGATTTTTAAGATATATGCATTTTTTTCTCTTTCTCACACTCATGCATGCATTTTTAAGATGATTAAATGTTATCTTGGAAGGCTTTCTCTCCCTTTTTTTCATCTTTGACGTGCTGTTCAGTTCTTAAGGGAATAGACATAAGCCTTGTATTTTTGTGTCTGGAGAGATAAAACCTGCAGGAAGAAGCCTTTAGATCAAAGATCCTCTCAGTCCCTTTTCTTCCTTTTATTTTCAAAACGCTGTCCTTTGTGCCCTTTGACTCTGAAGTTCCCAGTGGTTTATTGCGTTGGTTATTTTTCATTACTGCTCTCCAAATTTCTCTGACTGTCATAAGCATCTCTGTGGTTGGTGCATTATCACTGGCATGGATGAACATTTCCAGAGCCCCATGTGGATTTGCGACTGCACCACAGCCAACTGAGTCATTCCCTCTGCCCCAATTTCCTTATCAGTTGCTGCTTGCAGTTCAAGTTATGTGTCTGTTTCAGAGTCTCTCCATCTCATTGTCATTCAAAGCTGCAGATAAAGCATTTAAACCAGTATTTTCTTACACTCATATCCAAAAATTTGTTCCAAGTTGTTGCCATGCTGTAGCTGAGATTATTGTCCTTTATTCTGCCACCTTTAATGGAATTAACTGTCCCAGCTTGCAAGGGCTGTTCATATCTGTGCTCTTAGAAATGTAAATCACTGACATGACTTACTTCAGTTTGGGTACAACAAAATGTGGGAACAAGCCTCTTAAGGCTTTCAAACAGGGAACACATGAAAAATAGAGCTACATCACCTTGCACACTGTGCACAGCAGGTTGTGCACTTCTGGGAAGGTCTGGCTGTTAGGGTTGAAAAAAGGGTGTGACTTTGGATTTTCTACTAAAGATGGCTTTCTGCAAAGCAGGGATCAGATGAACTGCATCCTCAAAGTGTACTTCTCACTATTGCCTGTAAGGACCCCTACAGTGATTTACATGGTTTAGTGGTGGACTTGACAATGCTGGGTTAATGGTTGAACTTGATGATCCTAAAGTCTTTTTCCAGACTAAATGATTCTACGTCTCTGTGATTATTGGTGATGCAGTACATTTCCTTAGTTGTTTGATACTAATGCAGAAAAACAAACCTGGCTATTGTGTTCTTACTGTGTGCAGATCCAGAAGTAATCTTACTAACACAGATTTTGCAGTTTGAGTTCTGTGGGCACAGCTGCAGGCCTTTTCCAATCTAAAGAAGACCTAATTCTTGCTATTATCTAGACAAAAATACCCCAAACTCTCAACTCTGGCAATTAGGGAGCAAGAGAGTGTGGCAATATTACTGAAAGACTTGTTAGAGGCCTTAGATGAGAGAGTCACTCAAAGCCAGCTGTAAATACAAGTCAGGAAGTCTGGGACAGACTCTGTGCTGCCCTGCAGTTTGGGTACTCATTTAAATCCCAGAGAAGTGAGATCCAAGCATTACCAACTCAGTGTGATTATTGCCTTGCCATAAATAGCTAGTAGCCTGCTAGGCAAGCCAAAATCCCGTCTACTGCATCGATCCCTGCAGCGCTATCGCTGTGGCATTGGGTTTTGTCAGAAATGCAACCCCCTATCACGCTCCCAGTTTAGTGCTGATGAAGCTGTGGTGGAGGGTGGTGGGGCAAAAGCTTGCCCCAGATGCTGCCAGGTTGTAAGTTCTTACAAGGGGAACATCACAACATCAAAGAAGAAGAAAAATAAATGTTTGATTATATTCGTTCCATTTGATCTTTCCTCCAGTAACACAAATAAAAGAATTGCAGCTCAACAGCCTCTTGATCTCAACACAGAACAGGTGCCAATAAAAGATAATTATTCCCAGTGTTTGGGCTAGGAAACAGTGCTGAATGTCACTGGAGGCATTTTTAGCACATACCAAAGTTCACAAGATTATTAAACATATTGATTGAGTCTTGTACTGGGACTTCTGTGCTCAGAAACGGGATCTCTACAACATATGTACTGTGGTGGCACTTTGCCACTCAATAACAGGGTGGGGGATGTTACATTTTTTCGGTTTTTTTAAAGAGATGTTTCACTGATTTACTTTGACGATAAAAGACCTGCAGCTGAGCTGGACAATTTCCATCAGCAAAATAGCCCTGCAGGAGTAGTATCTATCATCCATGGGTGAATATGAAAAGGCAGTGCAGGTTGATTTTTCAAATATTGATTAGGCAAGTTACTGGCCAGCCAGCCATGTACGGAGTCTTCATGCTCTATAGAGAAGCTGGGCTGTATGAAAGAACTCAAAGCACTTGGAGGGATATACATCCACTAATTCTAGAAGATGAGGGTGAAGTAGCAGTCTGTAAAGATTGCAGTGATAATCTAGTCTTATACAGACAAGCCAAAGGCATGAGGTCATCCCTTAACATTTCACCTTTCAGACCATAGAATCATAGAATCATTTAGACTGGAAAAGACCTTTAAGATAATGAAGTCCAATTGTTAGCCCAGTGCTGCCAAATCCACCACTAAACCATGTCCCTAGGTGCCACATCTACACATCTTTTAAATACCTCCAGGGATGGTGACTCAGCTGCTTCCCTGGGCAGCCTGTTCCAATGCTTGACAACCTTTTCCATGAAGAAATTTTTCCTAATATTCAGTTTAAACTTCCTCTGTCACAATTTGCCTAGCTTTATCACTGAAAATTCACGGAGGGCTTGTTCGCACTTGTCTGTCTTTTCACTTGTGTCAGATTTTATGCTGATGTCCGACATCGATGGTTTAGCCTTGCATATCTACAAGAAGATGACAAGGGCAGCTGTTTTTATCTCCCACTGTTCACAGCCACCTCACCATAAAGCAGACATGTGCCTCTCCAAAATGGCTCTCTATTCAGAACACTTTTCATCCTTTCTGCTTCCTTACCCTGTCTGGGCATCCCACAGATTTACCTCTTTCCAGCTTCAGACTCAGCTGTATTTTCATTTCTTTTCTGTCCCATTCCAGAAATTAGGGTATTAGAGAAAATGCTCAGTTAAACACAGCAGCGCTTGTTCAGGCCCCTTCTTGAGGGATGTGGTAAGGTGAGCAGCTAGGGCTTGATGCGCATCTGACACATTAATTCATCCCAGAAGAGGCTTGAACCTGGAGAAGGCAGGCATGACTCCTGCCTTCACAATGAGGAATGGCCCCATGAGAATCAAAACCAGCAGCACAAGGACCATCAAACTGTAAGTGAGGGGGAAAGCAGGCACTGCATCACTCTTCTACCCCCACTCAAGCTGTGCCTTGATCACAGAATATTTCTGCCTGGTCAGCTGCCTGGTCTCTGGCCCCTCCACACACGTTGGAGTCATTAAATCATCCATCAAGACACCATCCTTCATGCACAGTGGGATGGCTGCCTGCCTCCCTCACTCATTATTGGCCTTCCACCGTCCTTTTCAGCCAATTCAATGAAATATAAATAGCATTTCAGATAAATGTTCACTCTCTTATAATACCTTTCTGACGCCTTTCTGCTCTTGCTCTGGATGCATAAAAAAGAGCTGTAATATATTTCAGTGAGTTATTGAATCCTTTTCGAACCCTGAAATATGCTCAGTACAAGGTTGTTTAAATATGAGGGGTATAGGCATGGGCATTAGCAAAATCTACCCAACTAAATTGTTCAGACAAAATGAGCAGGCAATCTTCTGCCTTGCAAATCTATCTCTCTTCTGCAATGAAGGACTCCAAGACTGCTGGTGCTGGACCAAACTTCTTCTTCTGCACTGGAATGTCCACAGCCATGAGAAAGTATGGCTCAGGCTTTCCTGTCCCTTTTTCCATTTTAATTTTTTTTTGTTTGTATTAAATTAAGTTGCTGGACACCACACCAGGGATTCTCTTTTCTTTGCCTAAGTAATGTAGAGGGAATGCTGTACAACCAAATGAGAAAAAGAAAGAGGAGGACTCAGAAATGTTACCCAGGGTTTCACTGAAGTGTGACACAGAAATAGTATCTCCCTCATCTTCCTGGCTTAGAAAACAAATTAACCCTGGAGTATTTGTGTATTTTTTTCTCCCTGTAACTTTTTTGCCGCCATTCATCATTTAGCCTCAGTATTTGTGTATATTTAAAGCTACCAACATAAATTAGCAACAAAGCTTGAGAGTGTTAAATAACCTCCAATAAAATTCCTTCCCCTCACTGGAGTATTTTCTCAAAATGAAAATATCTGACTAAACATCTTGTTCTAACACTACGCCCAGAAGATAACAAAGTGGGGACTGAGTGACTTTCACCCTCCAAACTATACCTCCTGAGGGAAAAGGGTGCCTCTTCATCACTTCTGGAAGGATGAGTAAGTGGAAACGCATTTTGGGGACCAAACAACAAATGCAGCTCTCTCAGTCTCACAAAAAGGTTGCAGACAGGCACCTCAGCAGCAAGTCTGTCATTCTTCACTAGATTCCCATCACATAAAGCAAAGGAAGAGAACAGGTGTGTTCTGGAGATCTCCAGGCTCTGAATTTAACACAAGCAAGTAGCCACTTTTAGCAATGATCAGATGCCAAAAAATGATTTTCAGGAAGTGGAAATGATAATGATTGCATATCTGGATACACCCAAATCTATTCCATGCACATTGGAAACAGCTCTTTTTGCAATCTCTGTGTGTGCTTTGCTCTGTGCAGCAGAGATGCTGCAGATCCCCAGCGGGGAGCCTGAATAATCTCGCCTCCAAGCGATACAGTGATAGTGGTGTTGGGAAATGTCCAGATAAAAGATAGTGTGCAAGATTAGGAATTTCATTTTGTATTAGGAGCTGTAATGGCAATAGACCAAAGTTTCTTTTGGGCTGGGGCAGAAGTGGGTCACAGCATACAAGTAGATGTCCCATAAGTGTGTCTGTGGTTAACATCACAGACAAGTGGGGTAAACCTCAGGCCTCGAGCCAGGCTAATAAAGTTATTTATGCAGCTATCCAGTGATCTGGGTATCTGGCTCTCACCAGTGTTTTTCTTCTACTCAAGCCCTTCCCTTTTTCACCCTCGGTAGCCAAATTCCTTGAATGCCCTCCAGAAAGGAAGTCCCCCGCCCCAAAACTCTGATGTGGAAACCATGAAAGTTGGTTATGAAATTTTAATGATGCCACATTGCAAGTTTCTGGGCATTTAGCAATGAGGAAGTGAGAAGAGGCAGAAAAAATACAGAGAGTCATGTTCCTGCTAGAAAGTACCCATCTGGGTTTTGAGGTCTCAGTGTTTGGTTCTACATTTCCCCGATAACAGATGGGTTTTGGCAAATGCTTAGCACTGACCGACCTTCTGAAAATCAAATCCTAGTGAAGCCTTTCAAGATAAGCAGCTAAGACCCAAAACCACCACTGTGGCAAAATTTGTATAAAGAGTTTAGAAACTATTAGATGCCAAATAAGTAGAGGAAAGTTGCTCCAATTTTTTTTTTAGGATATACAAAGAAACTATTTATTTTCCTTGAAGCTGGTGTCTTTCCAGTCCTTCAAATCTGAAGAGCACTTGCCCTAGATGGTTTTGGTGCATCACGCTATTTTAGGCAATAATTCATGATGCAAAATTCATAATTCATGTGCCTAGATCATTCCTTTGCTTTAATCCTACATCCAGTTTCTTTCGATGATTAGCAAAAATAACTACAGTCACTGCAGATGAAGAAGGTAAGCTGTAACTTTTAACTAAAACTCTCTGCCCATATTTATCAGGCATCTGCTTGTGTTTTCAGAAAAGGGACCCCATCCTGCTCCCACCAAGAATGCCAACTGCTCCATGGGCTCCCAAACCCCAACTTTGCCAGTACACAACACCTGGGATGGCATCTTTGGTGCTCCCCAGCATTCCTGAGGAGGATCCACCTCACTAAAGGGCTTCCTTAGCACTGTGGGCCTGTTTTCCTCAAAGGATGCCAAACAATTCTACCCAGAATGCAAGAGGGAGGATGCTTTGTACCACAACAGCTCCTCCATGCTTAGCTGTAGCTCTCAGGAGAGCATCAGGAGACAAAGTCAGAGGGGCATTCCCTTGCTCTAGAGATGTGGGCTGTGTGGGTGCCTCCTACACACTGCTGCTGAGCTGTCATTCAGGCTGTCTCAAGGTGGTTTTCACTCCCCCCAGAGCAGAGGGTGAGCAAACAGGCCATAGGAAAGCAGGCTGATGATGTGAGATTACAGTACCCAGGTGAAAATGAATCAGTCCCTTCCTCTCACCAAGATAAAGAAGAACACTGGGGAGTATGGGCTGTCTGAGGTGCTATTTTGGATTTGCTTATAGGAAGAATAACCAGTGTGATTTCCAGCTGTATGCCCCCAAAAAGATCTGGCAAATTTTAAAATACTGAATAGCTGGGATACCACGACCCAAGACTTAATTTACTAAAATTTGACCTGCTAATTGACACTGTTTATAAAATCATTATGGAATCTTTCCATTCTCACCTTAACTCTGTACTTTGCTCTTCTTGGCATAGTGTGGTCACTTGGATGGTAACATTGGCCCTTCAGGGCATGAGTAGTGGGTCCTCAGCATTTTCAGTGGTGCTTTCTGCTTTTCCACTCCAGCCATTGAGGGGCACACGTTTACAGCTTCCCCTTGCACTATAGCTCTCTCCTAAGGCATTTCTGAGAGCAAATAACCTCTCCAACAGAAGCCATGTACTATGTTCACCTGAATGCTTCATTTTCCCAGTACACAGGTGGCTAAGACTTTCATCATTCCTTAAAGCTGCTCACTTCTGCTTGGAGCACTTGGGACATACCACAGAGCAAGACTGCCATAACATAAATATTTGCTTTCAGCATTTTTAGAGATGGGCAGTGAGACAGGCAGAATTACTGTCTGTTTTGGTGTTTTTTTTTTCCAAAGGAAAATTCCACATGTATGCATGTGTGCACACACACACCAGATAAATCCTGGCAGAAAAGACTCATATCTGGAAAGACATCTCTTCTATCACATTTATGGGGAAAGGCAAAAAAAAAGGAAGCACATTTTTTTTCCCTTTGACTAAAGAAAAATATCTCAGCAGGACAAAGGCTTATTGTAGCTGTTCATTTTAAAATATTGCTGATTGTTTGAGTACTTTTATTTCTTTGGTGATTCAGCTGCGAGTGAGAAAGGTGCTGTGACCCATTGAATGGCCTATCCATCACACCTACTGACTTCTCTGTCCAGGAGGGCTGGGACCACCAAACCTTGGCTGCTGGCTCCATTTGTGTTTCCACTGCTTGGCTCCTCAGCTTCCCAGGTATAACCCCGTGCTGTGGTACAGCCTGAAAGAGAGGAACGAGACCACAATGTCAGCCTGCCCTTGAAGTGGGCATGCATGCACTTGCTAGGACTGTTCCCAGGACAAACTGTTTCCTGCATTAGAAGCAGCCTGGCCACTGCAGCGGAGCTCAGGAGAGATCACACCAAGCTGAAAGAGCTGGTGGGGACCAGCTGCAGCCTTTGGCAAAAGACCACATCTCTGTGAGAAGGATGATTCATCCCCTGCCTCCTTGAGCAGCAAAATCCCCTGCTCCTCCTGACATCATTTTCTCCCCTCTTCTTCCAGATCGTGCTGTCACCCATGGATGAAACCAAGCATACATACATTCCTACAGGGTGAATTTTGGCTGAGTTGTGAGTCTATAGCACCAATGAGCCACAAATACCATGTCTTAGCTACACTGGGGAAAAGTCAGCAGAGGTTTTCCAAATACTCTCGTTGCTTATGTTGCAGCATAAAATCCACTAATTTCCCTCTGCTGGGGATTTGGAAAGAGGTGCTCCTCACCAAAGTCAGCTCTTGCCCTGCAGGATCAGACCCTAGACTGAGTATAAATCAGTCACAGGTGCTTGAATGAAGAGAATTAATTAATAAGACATTCCCATCCCCTGGAGATTCAGACGACAATGAGGAAGGCATGGCACAGGCCAACACAAGCCACAACATATTAATCCTGCATTTGTCCCAAGTGTGACAGACTGCTGGGAGCTATTCTTTGTGCTCATACCAGGGGGAATTGATAGGACCTTATTCTCTGTTTGCAGAGAACGGTTCATGCAAGAAATTAAATTTCCCAATGTCGTTACTAAGTCCCAGGATCCTCTTAATGAGTTATTCAGCACCAGTTGCTCCAGTCTTGCACACCAGTTTTATCATCCTCACATCCACCTCTGTCTTTCAGAGATGAATATTAATTATCTTCATTGCGACAGTAGAATCAAATCCTCTCTTACCTTACTAATGCAGTTCCTTTCTTTAAGATAAGCACACCTATCTCCCAAAAAGAGATAGCGTGTGCTGGAAAAAGACACAAGCATTACCACACTGTCTGGGAGACAGGGACGGCTGCCCACAGGAGTCTGTGGCAGGCTTCAGAAGATGGAAAACTGTAAAGAAGGCCAGTGGAAATGGGCCTTCACTAGTGCATTCAAGATGCTTCAAAATGCCTTTTTAATGCACTAATCTGTCAGCAAGAGAATTATTAATCCATTAATAAATGGGGAACACCTAAAATTTCTCATCTCACCATACCATAATTTTTTTCTTTTTCAGTACATAGCATAAAATTGTGCTCCCTCATCACCTTGGGTGCTCTGATATGCTGCTAGTAAGACAAGGTAGTCTCAGTAGCACTAAGGCACTAATTGCCATCAGGAACTTGGCCAACCAGGCAATTACAGACATGCTTTCCTTCTCTTCACAGTGTGGAAAGCACAGCTTCAGCCCCATCCAGCAATGATAGGGTGCAAAAGGAGCCATCTTTTATCTCCTGGACCTGCCATGGGGTGTGAAGGGCTCATAAACCACATCAGGAACCTCTTGCTCCTGCAAGATGACTTTCCTAGGCAGCTGCCCCACTCAGCAGCACCACTGGGGAGCCAGTAGGTGCTTGGAGATGGCTCCTGCAAGGTAAAGCCACTATTTTCAGCCCTCATGGAGGAATTTGTGTGCCGGGCAGCAAAGCCATGGAAACTGCCTCCTCTTGAGCACCCCTCCAGCAAGGCACCATGCCAAAATACCTGCCAGTGCCTCTGATTGGGAGGATCAGTTCTGAAAGGCCCCGCAGAAGTGCTGTAGCAGTACCCTGCTCAGTCCCTGCCAGACTCAGCATCAAGGTCCTATCAAGCCTCATCGAAATGTGAGAAGAAAACAGTGCTCCCCCTGCACCTCCTGCCTGCTTGACAGGCTTGCCTAGAGGTCGTTGTATAAACCTCTAGGAAGCTACACAGTGGAAAGCACTGGAAAACTGCAGGGGACAATTCCCTGCTGCCAAGAGCTTGCCTGGCAGTGTAGGCTATTGATGCCCACTCTGGGGTAGACAGGACAGCCTGCAGGGTGTTTGCGCCCAGGTCCAGGCTGACCACAGCACTGCTGCTGGCTGTGTTTAATTTCTTTGCTCTGCATGAACAAATTTATTAAATCCACAACACTTCCTTTTTTTTTTCTTCCAGACAGGGTGATCTGAAGGAATACTTGCCAGTCACTTGACTAATTAGCTTAATTCAAGAACCTGTCTTCGGAAGCCCATTGCTGAGTAGCCTCCTCAATTCTGGGAATTTAAAAATGACTTGGGTTTGATTAAAATCAAACTAAACCAATGAAGGCAATTGCTACTTGCTTTCCTGTTTTTTCCCCCTCAAAGACAGTTTCGATTCATGGCTGCAGCTAGTCCTGTGTATGCCACAATAGTCAGGGGCTTGGGCTGCTGTTTTCATATTAGAAATGTATTTAGGTGAAAATACTTCCATTCATTCTGTATGAGTTGATGGAGCTGTTACGTGTACCTTTCTGCTGTGAGTCATTTACATGGCCAGGCCAGGTGGGATGGTTTTCCTCAGGCCATGCAGGTTTGGTGATGGAGGTTCTGGAGCTGCATGAAGGCCAGAATTTCTGATCAAAGGAAGGTATCAAGACTGCTGCAGCTTGGCTTCTTTTCTGGGGAAAAATGAAGAAAAACTTCTAATAAAAATGAAAAACTAAAAAACCCCAACCAAACAAAAAAAAATTAACATTTTGTTTCAATTCCAACTTTTTATAGCACTTTAAATCTTAGAACTAAAAAAGGGCTCTGAAACACTAATTCTTTTCAGAAGAACCATGACCCAGTTGGGACAGTCCAAAAGTCAGCTGAGCAGGAAATTTCAGTCACTTGAGCTTCTCAGTTTTCTTTACTGAATCAGTGATTCAGCTAAATTCACACAATTTTTGTGTGTGTTAAATCTTCCTTCAGTGGCATTTTGCAACAGAACCACTGCCACTTTCCTGGCCAGCTCAGCATTACATCAGTGCTCCTCTTTCCTTTCTGTTGGGTAGAGCACCCACACTGGCACCTTGCTGCTTCTTCCGGGGGATTCAGGGTGAGGAAAACAGAGTGATGCAGCTCACCCATGCCAACAGGGCACTTCCAGGTGGCATAACAGCCATGGTTCAAAATAATAATAAAAATCTAAAATAAGGCTGCTATCCTCACTTCATCTTGTGTCTGAGCATGGCTGCAGGTATACAATGTTTTTGGTGGGGAGCTGGCTGCTTATTCATGTTGCCCCAACCTCCTCTCCTCACATCCTGTCCCATCCAGTCCACTAACCTGCCAGTTGCCATCAGCTCTGATATTCTCCATCCCCTCTGACCTCGATGCTGCCTCCTGGAGCATCCAATACTGCCAAGCTGTAAATGAGATAATTTTGGATAGGTTTCCTAGGGAAAGAGAACTGAAGCACTTGCCTCCTTTGCGTGTGTGTGCGCATGTGTTTCTGTGTGTGCATCTTCCTGTGAGCTGCTGGACTTGATGAGAAGCTGGAGGCTCACAAGTGGTTTTATGAAGAGTGCTGTAGAGGACTCGATAAAGATCCTCACTGAAGGAAAAATTTGGGCTGAAAACAACCTTATCAGATGCTGGAGAAGCCAGCCGCACACCAGCCCATTTTAATGCCTCAATTTCAGTTTTCAGTGCACCTCAGACTGTGCTGGAATGAAGAGAACCAAGAGTGTGAGATGAAGGTTTATGTGAAAACCATCTTGGCTGGATTGTACTTTGACTTTTTGGGATAAACAAGAGGGTAGACATGTGTAAGGTATCACTGCATACCCCCTGTACCAGGGACAGAAAGGGGGAACCTAGGGCTTTGAGAAATGTCAGACACTGACAGAGGGTATCGTGAGTGAAGGAACATGTGCAGAGGGACCTGTGCGGGTGAAAACCAGCCAAAATAATCCTACTGGTGCTCTTTAAATGTCATACTCCTGGCAAAGAAACCTTTCACATGTTTCTCTGCTCCCATCTCCAAGCGTTTCAAATGCGCCAAGCTTCTGCTGCCTGGGATGGGGGGAAGCGGGAAGCTCTGCCCTGGGAAAACCCTGTGGATGAGCCATTTTCCTCTGGGAAAGATGCAAGCAGTCAGCAGCTTTGCATGATGTACTGCACCCGCATCCTCACTGTCCTCATTTTAAGCATATATAGAAACTTCTTTTGAAGCCTGGTAGATTCCTACATGGCTGTTCCTGACTTCTTCAAAAACTACCCTGACAATACAAACTCCCTGTTAATTGGCAGGGAATGAAGTCCCACAGGCTCAGCCACCCACATGCGCACGGCCTGCTGGTGGGACAGCAAAGATCTCCAGGGTGCCTTTGCCCCTTGGGGAAGGTGGGTGGGAAGGGGATATTAAACCTGAGGCATTTCAAGAGAAACCAAGAAGATACAGACATACCTCATAAAAAAATGCTGCCTCTGATTAAACAAAAGACAGCCAGCCTCTCTCTCCCTCACAATAACCAAGAAGAATCCGAAAACATAATCAGTTTAGGCTGAACACCATGTTGCTGACAAGATTAAAATTAGTCTCATGAGGTTTCATCAAGGGAAAATTTAACTCTGGCACTCAATCAGGCTGCAGAATCCTCTAATGACAACTGAAATAAAGTCATTCAAGACAGATCCTTAAATGTCACAGGAAAGAAAGCCTGCCCTTGGCTTCATCCCTTGGCAAAATTTTACTAAGTAACTTTTTTCCCTCCCCTCCTCTACATGTACTGCTGTCTTGCTGGCCATACTCTCTGTGGGCTAAAACAACAGGCCAGCATCCTTCTTGGAATACACAGCACTGGGTTCCCCACTTTGTGGCTGTCCCATAGGTCACATCTTATAGGACATGGTCTATGAACAAGAGGCAAATAGGATGAGAGAGGGTTTGCATGAACCTCCCAATATGAAGAGGCTTGTTTGGCTCTTCCAAGAGAGTATAAATCCACAACAGCTGCTGTTCTCCACATAGCACCTTCACCGAGGTGGCTACAGTAAAACTGAGAAACTGTTGAAAAAACACATCAGATCAGAAAACTCTTCTACTTCCAACACCAACATCTCCACTTGGAGAGGGACGGCTTATGAGATATTTCCTTTGCCCTATGTGCGTCCCTGCAAGCTAAGCATCCTCAGACACCTTTGCTGTTCAGTGGTGTTCAAGGTCTCCCAGCAAGAAGTGAAAATAAAGTGTAAATATATGTCACTTAATGAGTTTGAAGCGGTATACAGTACTTTTAACCTTGCCCTCAGGAGGCTGCTGCAGGACAGCACTTCCTGACTCAGCACTTTGAAATCACCTTACTATCAAAATTCATCATTCTCCCAACATCCATTTTATGCCTAGTCTTGCCCTAAAATCTTGTGCTTTTAATGCCACTCTCCTCTCAAGTTTCAGCCTGATTTCATCCAGAAAGAGTTCCTGTTTCAATTCTTTAACTGCTATGTTAAGTCCCAAAGATACACGAAGCAGCTGGAGTGATGTTGAATAATCCTGTTCAGTCTCTTGAAGTGACCAGTGGTACACAATCCAATTACACATCAGACAGAAAAGTCATTATTTGCATAGCCTCTGAGCATGCAGAAAAATCTCAGTAACAGGTAAAATTGCCTTCCTGCTCACACAGGCCCTGATCTAGCTCAGTCCATGAGCATTCACCTAAATTTAGGTGCCTGTTTATCAAACTGAAATCAAGCATCTTTTGCTGCATGGGTAAGTGCTTTGTTAATCAGGGAACTTTTTTAAGCCATGTGGATGTTTAATATTCAAATATAATTATCATCTAGGGAGGGAGGGAGCACTGAGCAAGTCTCATCCTGATTTATCCAGCTCTAGGGAAAGCAATGACAGCTCAGGCAGCAGTGTGACAAAAACTCTGTCCTATGAATGTCTTCTGGAGTTTGCAGGGATTTTACCTTTACCTCCCTGAGGGTGCGCTAAGGGGAAGGGCTGTCCTATGCTTAGTATTCCAGACAGCTATCACAGGTCAGTAAGGGCCAGATTTATTATTTTTTTTAACTCTCAAGAAGAATGGAGCAAGAAGGGAGTAAAATCTCACACTAATCTTATTATGCTCCTTAGATGAATGACTTTCACATGACAGTGAAGCTAATGCCATTTACTTGTCAGCAAAACAGCAACAAAAGAGAGAAGGGAGGATATGGCAGTACAAGAGTGTCCTCCTGCTCCCAACATCTTCCTTGCTGGTTATTGCTCAGGATTAGCAACTTGAATCACTATAGAGCTGGACGCATCAGAGGCACCCCTGCTCACTGAGTAGTGACAAACAACCAAAGACCAGATGCATTCAGAGGCATTTCATGCCCATGCTCCTCTCTCCATCTTCTCCTGACAGGGGTGTGTTTCTTTTCTTCTTTCATCCCTCCCTCTTTTGAGAGCTGGCCAGAGGCTGTGGGATTGCAGCTGGTGGCCTACAGGGTTGCTGAGGGGATGTAGGGCTCACTTGCAGCTCAGCTGTCTGCCAGAGAAGACAGGGATGTGTTCTGGGCAGTGGATCCCACCAGGTTTCCCTGCAAGCCTTCACATTCTCATAGATGTGACATGCCTGCATTAATGGAGAAAACTGATGGCAGAGAAACATTGATGACAAGCACCCTAGGCAAGAAAAATGCAATTCTGGGTAGGGCATGAAGACACAAGAGGATTTCACAAATGAAGTAATCAGGACCTTGCACGGTCATTTTGCAACCCAAGAGAGAGTCAGCACCTACCTGCCTCTTGGCATGAGGATGTTATGTCTTCATGTAACGTTTAATGAAAGAGTTCTCCATACTGAAAAAAGAATTGCTTCTGAAAAATGGTAATAAAAGCCCCATTTCTCTGACAACTTGCTTTGTACAGGATTACTTAGAACTGTTGCTCTTCTCCTTGTCCTTACAAGTAGAGCAAGCTGTTGTCTTAAGAAGATACGTATTTTTCTTGATTCAAGTTTTCTGGTAAAAGAATATATTAACTTTCAAAAGCAAAGTCATTTCCAAATCAGGAGCTAAAATTAGACTGGTTTTGGTTTTTTTGTTCTCTCTCCCCTTTATGGCTTTTACAAGCAATTACCCACTTAATGTTTTGAAATTATACAAGAAACTTCAATAGCAATTCTTTTTCCTGCTGCATCTCCTTGAATGTGAAGATTTAAAAGCTTTTCTGGAATACAACAGCATGAGCAAATGAATTTGCCATTTTCATTCTCAATTTCTTGCTTTTTTTAAAGAATGGGAAGCAGTGGGATATTTCTTCATCATTTAACTTTTTCTTTTTGTTTTGTTTTAAATTTCATAATGACAAAGTGAGCCTGTATGACAGCTCTAGAAACTGAAGGCAGTATTCTTCTTTGCACCACAGCCTTTCACGTTGCTGTGGGAGTGCTGCTAAAATAGCTGCAAGGGCTATTACGCCAACGCATCTCTTGAGCCTCTTCTTTCTTATGGCAGGGTGGTAGATACAAATTTAGCATTCCTGCTCATGTGACCATCCCACACTGTGCATAACCCATACAAAGAGCTAGGCCATGTGAGGAGCTGGGGATCCTTCAAAGTAGGGCTGCAGGAAGCAGTGAGATAGAGCCACACAGCAGTGCTGTGGTACCCATCTGGCCCCAGACCTGGATCCCCTTGGTCAGGCTGCACCCACCCTGTGGGGTCCCAGGGCAGGACAGAGGGTGATGGGCTGTGTCACCTGCTGTGAAAGGAGAGGGCTCCCAGCCATTTGTGCTCAAGAGCCCCACGTGGCCTGAGCCCCACGTGGCCTGAGTGATGTTGATGTGCCTCAGTGTCATATGGATGGGCAGGAGGTGTTGGTAAAAACAGACGGCTGGGATGCCAGCTCTCCTCCCACCACCTCCCCTGGGCTCTTGGGGTGGCATTAGGGACACTCACCTTAGTGGAGAAGGCAATTCTAACCTTTATCTCCCATTGAAGTTGTCCCCTGGAGGAGGGGTTTTGTTTGATCCTCTCTGGTTGTCACGCAGATGCCTGCCTGCTGAGACCACAGCACTGGAGTGCCACTGAGCTGGCAGTGCGTTTGGCTCTTATAGCTTAGGAGGGAAAGGTGTTTCTTTTGCCAGCAAAGCAATACCCATCTGAAGCACCAACTCTGAAATCTGTAAATAAAAAGCAAATCCAGCTGGGCCAGGGAAATTACAACAACTCAGGCTCTCTGCTCTGCTCCAAGTTTTATGTGCATGAAGGTAAGAGGCAGCATCACCATCTTGTAAAGAAACATGTTCCTACCTCCATCCCTCACCCCCAGGACCCCTTAAAAATCCCCTGTGGCAGGAAGTGCCTTTGCTTCCCACTATTTCCTGACCATGACTACCTTTGCTATAGTCTGACAAAGCTCTGGAGAATAAACCATCTCAAACTCACACAACTCATGTTGTACATCTCTGTTCTCATTAAGACCAAACCTTTTCTCAGGCCACAGTTCACCATAACTTCTCCCTCCAGAGTTTAACCCAGTCTCTCTTATTAACTTACTTTATCATCCACTACCACCAAAACCGACTTATATCTTCTGTTACATTAAGGCATTCATAAAACACTGCAAACATAGCTTCAGGAAGGCACCTTCCTTTGGACTTCCATGCTTGAATTCATACCATGTTCTCATTATCTCCTTTTTGTTGCACCTGCAGGACATCACTTCTCTCCTCAACTGGTGTGAGGCCAGTCAGGATGTTTTCCCCAGAGCCATCTGGATGGAGCAAAGGTCACCTCAGTTGAGAACCTGTATGACTGTCAGAACTGAAACCACCTTCGGGGTTTCTCACTAGGATGAGTTCTGATAAAACCCTTCACAGTCTTTTTCAGCTGGGTCTGAGCAGGAGAGAAACTTACACTGATAAACATCTGTCTTCAGCTTGTGCAGTGGGAGTGAAAGAGCTGGCAGGTGCCTCTAGACTCAGACTTTTGGAATTGAACTCAGTGAAATACCTAGAAAAACATGAAGATGAAGGAAATCCATCCTGCAAAGCTCAAACCTTCCTAATACCAACCTGCTGCAGCCATAAACACTCTCAGTGGAGAAAATGGAAATACAGGAAGACAGCTGCCCCAGCAAACCCAGGAAAGGCAGCAGCCTTGAACTGACCATGAGCACATCACTATGCTGCAATTTTGGATTTCACAAGGGCCCTTCTCACAGGAAGGCTCATGTAACCATGGCAATGGAGATCTCTGGATGCATCTCATCCTTGTCACCACTAACAAACAAGTAAGTTAAATCAGACGCAGATAAGAAAGGTTTTCCCACTCCTCTTTGTACTAAACAGTTTAGAATTGCTAGGAACCATAAGGAATAAAAGACAACTTCGGAAGAAAAACAAAGTTCAAAGAATCATCACAACTCAGATTTTTATTCAACAGTGAAGTTGAAGGGAAAGGTGGTTTTTTCCCTTCAGGGCAAATGTTTCAAATGGGAAATTAAGTAAAAATATTGTTCCCCAAAAGTACTCATGATGAAATTAGTTTTCATTAAATATATTTGTTTGGCAAAATAAAATAAAAAAATTAGAACCCGTACAAAAAAAATCCCTTGCAAATTTCTAACACTGTAGCAATGACAACTATGTAAACCTGGATGTTTGGCAGTTGTAATTAATTTGTGAAAATTACTGTTGAACTTTGGACCAAGGAAATAAAAATCACTTCAAATAGCAACAAGCCAATTTCAGAGGCAACTGAGGCTTAGGGAACGCTACAGGAATGGGACACACTAGTGGCTTCATACACGGTTTGTGCGAGTGATCTGCTAGTGTGGGGCTATTGTAAGAGCTGAGAGGAAAAGAAGTTAAAAGCTGTTGCAGCATTGCAGCGTATGGTACAGCAAAAACCTGCAGACTTTCCATTCTGGGAGCCGATCAGTTGGGTGAAGGCTGGAGGCAAGAGTTGAGGTGATGGTGGAGAGAACAATGACAGTGACGGATGGTGCAAGCACTGGGAAGCAGTTAACGAATTTCATCATCACATTGGATTCAGTGGTGAGCAGACTCTTGTGAGTGTTTGAGGAAATCTTCTGCTTACAGTAGCTGCTTTTGCTCCCTACCTCCCTCCTCCTTCCAGTTAAAGCCTCTGCCCTGCCAAGTGGGTTTCACAGGCATGCAGTTTGATAACAACATCCTTTAGTTAAGAATGTCTATTCCAGTATTAAAAATGTAAAAAAAGTCCTCAGGAGGGTGCTTCTTAGTGGCAGTCTTTGCCTTAAGCAAGGCCAATGGCCCGCAATTACAAGTTAATTAAAGCAATGTGGATTTGGATGAGCAATGGGGAAGATGGGAATGGGGAAGGAAGGGATGCAGGGAACAGGGAGGAATGCAGGTGTTTCTACATCCCTCCCCAAAGCCAAAATCCAAGGTGCAAAAGTGGGTTTCTTTTTTTCCTCCCCCTCTTCTTCTTTTTTTTTTTTTTAATATCTCTCCAGTTATAATGTATTTCCAGTTTCAGAGCAAGTTTCAGTGACTGCCTCAGTTACAGTCATAAACAAAGTCGTAGTTGCTGGGCTCCTTTGGGATAGGTGGGGGAGCATCTGGGATCTGTATATTTTCCAAGTCAAGGAGGCGTAGTTTTATCTCCATGCTGAGCAGCGTGTCTAGGTCGTTCCGCGTTAGGTCACTCAACATATCCTTCCCAAGGAGGGCATTCAAACCATCGGTCCATACACAATACTGCACAGGAAAAGGATAAAAACTGTCATTAATAGACTTCTCATACACAAACTCCTTGTCTGGTCTGGTCCTCTACGGTTATTGCTCCCATGGAGACTTATAAGGAGACCTAAAATTAGTTTGATTCATTTTATCAGCTCGTATAATGAAGAGGGCGTTCACTGAGCTGCTCAGAAAATGGAAAAAAATTCCAGAAAATGGGAAGAAATGACAGTATTTAGTTGTTTGACAATTTGCTATCTCCTCCAAACTTCTTGCTGAATGTTCTTCCAGACTTATTGTAGAAGGAACAATATCTCACGAAGCTCTGGAGAAATCTCCTTCACTCCTCTCACTCTCTTTCCCCAGTACCTATTAAAAAAGCCTGATTATCTTACACTAACTAAACTTTTAATTCCAAGACAGTTAAGTTAGGTGAACTGAATCCCACCCCAAATCCTTCTTGACTCTTGATGTAAAAAATCCTGTACTATCTATCTACTTTTATCGTGGTTTGCTTTCCTGTACACAAAGTTGTTACAGTTGATAGTCTCACACATCTATGCCTACTTTACCGCTATTTTACATAAAATAACATATTGTGAAAACTACAGTCAGTTAATGCTATGTCCTTAATGAAAATTAAATGCCAAGCTGCTTGGGTGTAATACTAAATGCTGCAAATGCTGAACTGGCCTCTAAACCCTTTTTCTTACTGTTAGCTTTTTCCTAATAGGAGATGCCATCTTTCCCAACAGCTGACAGCTTGTGATAAGCGTGGGCTGAATAACCATTTTAAATCAGCAACAAATTCAAGGGAGATTGGTGATCTAGAGTCAACTCCTATTGACTAAGTCACTTTCATTTATTACTACAAGCCATTTATTCAACTATGAACAGAAGTACTCAAACGCTGTAATCTAAAAATAAAGATTTCAATCATGAACTTGTGTCCTAGTTTGCAGGAGAAAAATTAAATCAACCGTAACTGCATTTTTATCTTACAAATACTTCTGCTGGATTTCATGCCAAAAAAAAGGTTTTTAAATTTAGCTGACCATTTGCTACATGATGCTGCCGAGTTTAAAGATAGCCATGGTTGACTTCATCCCACAGCAGAAATGAGGAATATTTTTAAAGAAGAGAGAGAAGCCCCCCTCTTCATCCAGAAAAAGGGCATATTTTAAAAATAGGATGGGTTAGCACACTTCAGCATCCGAAGTGAAATCCAACCCACTTAAGTCAGTAACAAAACAGTAGCAGAGGGAGCTTTTTCACCCAAGGTGTGGACAAGCCAAGCTGCAGCTTTAATATGAGATCAGCTATATAGAAGAGACTTTAGAGTTCAGGTTGTCCTGCTGACAAGTACTAAATAAACAACTTAGCCTGCTTATTCTAGGCTGTCAAAATGTGCCCCTGAAGACTTTTAAAGCATTCAATTTTTTTGGAGCGTATGCAGAACATAAGGAAAAGAAAGGAGCTATTCTAGAAAAATAGTTATATTTGAACAGACTATAATCTTTTACGATTTACTTGAAATCTTACTTTGGGAAAGTTTTCCCTGAATTCATTATGAAGAAAGGAACAGAAAAGCAAAAGGCTCTGCTCAGGTTACAGGAGAGCAGAGAATCTTTTCAACAGATGCAGCCCCTGACGTAAATTGTCCATCACCTGTGCAGCGAGTGCGGCCAGCGCTTCCTCTGGGGAGGAATCCCAGAGAGCCAGAAAGCAGAACTGCAGTTCTCTCCTCTTCCAGATATAACTCATTCAGGGCCCACAGAAACCAAATTCTGGCCACAATTCTGATGAATGCAATGGCCTGGAAAAGGGGCTTCCTCTCTAATCTCCATATTGGCAAATGCATCTAATTAAACTCCTGCACATGTTGAGCAGAGAGACATCCTAATGAGATGGTGGAAAAACAGAGGCATTCATTCGGAAGCTTTTTTCTTTTTAATATGCAAAAGAGATGAAGAGCCACTGAAAAATTAATTTACGAGATTCATTTTCATAAAACTCCAATGAAACCTAATTATGGCCTCCCTCATCAGTTTCTCTGTCAAAAATCATGGATAAGATTAATCCACCTTTTTTGCTATGTAGTTAAAACCAGTTATTAGTATTTAAATGAAAAACAAATACAATGGAGTGATCTCAGTACTGAATCCTCTGGCTAGCAGTAAGCTCCAACAGATGGCTAAGGGAATTGACAAACTTAAGTGTGCTAGAATGAGGTCCAAATCTCAATGATACTGGTTCAGTAATGAGATTTTATCAAAGAATTGCCTTGGGAGTCAAGAATTAGAAAAGTTGCAGAGGCTTCATCCATCTGGATGCAGCCTTGAGCAACCTGGTCTGAGCTCATTGCTGACCTGCTTTGAGCAGAAGGTTGGACTCGGGACACCTCCAAGGTTTCTTGCAGCCAGAATTATCCTATAAGCCTTGTTCAATTTTTCTTTTTAGGACACACTCAACTCCCACATTTCAACCTCACTCTACAATCACAAGGGCTGCACAAGTACTTAAAAAAAGCCCTGCAAGTCTGACCTGAAATTGTCACGTACCAACATCATTGCTGGTGCTTCACACAAAGCTCTCTGAATCTTGAAATGCCAGCACCAAATCTCCCAAACTGACAATACTGCTAAACTAGCACTTCTATCAACAGGCACCCCAACTACTCTGATGAAGAGTCACGGGCTTCACAACATGCTACTTGCCTTTCCTTGTGGGTGCTTCCTCTGAACACTTGTACTTTCTACTTTAATCACAACTCACTCTTCTGCAGGCCATGGAAAAATACAGAGGAAGCGAGATGTCCTTTTAAAAACTTTCATTTGGGAACTGTCAAGTGGCAGCAGATACTGTTGCCTCTGGCCATTTTTTTGAACATATTAATTTTGTTTCAAAGAAGCTGCACAAGACCAGAAAGAGAAATGAAGATAAAAGGTGTGTTAACGCAATCATGAGCAATTGGGTTAGTGCATCTCGCTGCTACTGCCTGTCAGTGGGATGCAGTAGCAGCTTTTGAACATTCAGGCCATTAAAATCCACTTGTAGCTATAGGCTATATTTGAGATACAGTGGCTGAAAAAATTGTTGGTTTTCATGACCATTTGCTCTTATGAGCTGAAACAGTCTATAATTCAGTTTCTGGAGAATTTATATCAGAAATCATTGAACATTTGTTCAGTTCAGAGGATGAAGACAACCATGTTTTGCTTAGAACTACAGCTCTAGTGGCACACTGTGCCAAGGATACTATTGCTCCTTTCTCTTACATGAAAACTGACCAGCAAATACTTCTCTGGGATGAACATTCTTGAAAATGACACTCAAATATTAATCTACAGAAAGACCCAAATGGGCATAACCTTATCTCCTCTCTTAAAATTAACATTTAGTTGAAGGTTTTAGTCCAGAATAACAAATGTTGAAGTGGCATAACTAATACACTTCACTTGTAAAGCAATTTCATGCAGTTTTTTAACACTACAGTATAATGCAATTTAAAGCAATCTTCTGTAGTTCATCATCTTAACACAGTGTCCTAAACTGAGACCAAATGTGATACCTCAAAATAAGTGTGCAAATGGAACACAACTCTTCTTGCTTTAGAAATAACAAGGATTTTTTTAAAATATAGTGCATTCTTCTAAACCTTTACTTTAAATTTCTTTTGAGAGAAACACATCCAGTGATTCAACACAGTTAAGGTAAATTAATCCCATCACATTCCAGAAGGTGATGATGTTGTCTATTTCCTTGTGGTTTTTACAAAGAGAACGGATCAGGGAAGGGGCTATAATTTATCCTTCCTGTTGGTATTTACATTGTTTTTATACAAGTGAAAGCCATTGTAAAACACTCCTCTGTAGAAATAGAATAGATGGGGCCTTCTATGATCACCTGTCATGAATGAGTTTAAGCAATGTGAAAGTAAGAGAAGAATTCTGGAGACCACAAGTCTTTGGCTGAAATTGAGACCCGGTGATGGTATAACCACCCCTGGTTATGCTGGCATTGTCAAAATGAACTGAGGCTGGCAGTGATTCTTTGAAAGTTTGGCTGTACAAATCCTCAGTGTTGAAAGTTCACACAGCAAAATTCTCTAGTGCCTAGAGTACAGAGGACCACAAGAAATCGGGAAATGCTGAGCGAGGTCTGTAGAACTTCAAGATCTGCCCAAGCTCTCTTATTTCTTTTTCTTATGGCTCATATTTCAGGAGGGCTTAGAAATACTGATCTATAATTTGGAGCTTCATGTGCTCCATGATGTAGGAATACAAAACATGTTTCTTCTGTGGCTCAGATATGCAAGAAAATTACAGAAGGTCTTGTTCCTATACTAATCCCTTGAATTTCAGTTTGTTTTGAGACATGACACTGATTTAGACGGACCTATGCCCTGGGCCAAGATGCCTATTCTTATGTTCTTACAAAGCCATCGGGTGCCTTAAGGCAACTAAGATAACTTCAAAGAAATTTCCGTACTCTGAACTTAACTTACCTCATGCTTGTCTGGAGCAATGAAATTCAACTGGCCACTTGAGTCATACAATATAGAGAAAGCAAGCTCTAGCACCTCCTGGAACAATACAAAGAAACACATATTAATGCTGCATGAGAGAGCATTCGTACATTCAGGTCTGTCTTTTTTTACTATCCCTTATTTCTCAAAACAAGTTGCAAAATAGGTTGTGGTAGTCTCCTGTCTGGACAAAGCTGCAGCAGCATCAGACCACTGCAAGAGACTGGCACAGCAAGAATCCCACGACAGATTCTTTAGCAAAAACAAACTCACCCACCTCAGTGCTTACTGTAGCCCACTGGGTCATGCATTACTTTAGCATTTAAGTTTGAGCTAGGCAATGGTGAGGACTAAAATCAATATAATGAATAATAGTACACTTGCAAGAAATTCTTCATGAAGACTCACAGTTTTTTTCAATTTGTATAAATTAAACTCACAAAGTTCTGCAAGGTTTGATTCCTTGTGTTAAAAATCTTGTCAGGACAATTAATATCCTGGTATATACTTGCATTCTTTTCACTGCTGGAAATACATTAAATTATTCACTCTCAAGAGATGTCTGTAATTTTGTTTCCATCTGAACCAGAACTGTCAGCCTCAGTCAAGCTAAACTATGTCATTACTTAAAGACTCAAAGGAGTTTTGGGAAAGGAAAAAGCAATCATCTTTATTCCCCCTAAGCACTGAAGCTGGAATTGTAAAAGGTACCTAGGAGAATTCATAAAGTGCTGACCTTCCCTAAAAGTAACCTGGATATGAATTCCCATGGGGAAATGCAGGCAATCTGAATAAATAATGAACATTCAGTGGCCAGCAGTGAGCATGCAAAGATGTTGTCTTATCTGTTGTCATATTAGGGTTTCTGCCTGCATCACTACAAGTGCCATTACAAGGATCTCACAATCTGTAAGCTCAATGGTATGGATATATTAACTGTGGAAAAGAGACCCAGCTACAGAGTAGAGTGCTGACTTGTAACTATGATCTGTATCACATGCCCTGTTCTTTTTGCCTCTTGGCTTCCTCTGCCCTGTCATACTGATGGCTTTTGCTGACTCTCAGCTGACAACAGTCCCTGCACTGCCAGCAGTGACAGAACAGCTTCCTAAATTTGCTACACTAAGTTTTAAAATGGAAAAATTGACTGTGGGGACTGCAGCGTAAACATTGTTCTAGATTTCTACCCCCGATCTCCAGCCTGAGACAGACATAGGTATTTGGATTTCTATAAGGGCTTTTTTGGTTCTGAAGTTGTATGAGTAAGAGCAGAGTCTGAACCATAAAACTTGCAATCCTTAGGGATAATCTTGGATAATAAGAGATCAGGCTTCTCATGGGAAATGTTCTTGTTTTCCTGGAGTTTAGTTACTAGGTTCGACTTGATGTATTGCCAGGCTGCAGGAGACAAAGCTGTGTTAAATCCTCACTGTGTTAAATCCCCATGGAGGCTGCAAGTACTAACAGTGCTGCTGCACTCAGCAAACAAATGGCTCAGGGCTCACATGGCCTTTGTGTGTTGCAGGCATGTCTCTCAGCCACACCTTATTAAGAGTGATGTCCCTCATTACAGAAACAAACCTATCTCTGCCCACACCAACCTGGCATTATCTCCTCACATAGCGTTATAAGTTACTGACAGAACATGCCAAGTAATGCCACTGAGGTTGTGAAAATAAAATGTGGCTCTGAAAAAAAGGGCTTGTACTGCTACACGATGATGTTCCTGAATTTCATGAAGGTCAACAATCCCACAGGCCTGAACCCTGTAATTTTTCCTTTGGGAAACTCCAACGAATATAACTTCTTCTTCACCTCAAAGAGAGAAAAAGGAGGACAAAAATCTCTGCTTGGAAGAGGAATTTGTCAGGAACTCAAGGGGTTGGTAATTTCCAGTTAGGCAGAGAATGAGAAAGGACTACATTAAGGGCACATTCTCTTTCTGGGGAAAAGTGTTATTTTGGCAACCCTGGCTACAGCCCAGCTTCTTTGCTGGCTGCTCTGGACTCTAAAGGCTTGGGAATTACAGCTCCCAGGTGCCAGCATCTCTGCTGCTTTATGCACAGCAAACTGTCAAGGAAAATGGAAGCCAAAGGAGCTGGAGTTGCCAACTGGCCCTCCACACTGACAGTGGTCTCAGTAGTTGAGCTGGCTGACTTGTCAGGGACCCCCACCTGGTTTTGTTACACTCCCATCAATGACAAGGAGGTACTGGCAATTCTTAAAGAAGGACTGCTCAGTCTTTATGAGCCATCTGTGGTTTTCTCTTCTTTTTTCTGTTCTACTTCTCAACCTTTCTCACAGTAATTTTTCACTCAAGCTTTTTCCACTTGTTTCTCTATCCCTCTGGTATTTTTTATCTTACATTCCCTCCAACCTGTTCCTTTCTTTTTTGTTTTGCTTTCCTCCTCCCACACCTCAAGCTGCTGAACTCACTCCCTTGGAACTCCCAGCTCCTTCTACATGTCGGACCTCTGCCCTTCCCTAGATGCTTCTCAAAGGTTGGGAATTGGGACCCACAATGTTCCTCTCTTCTGAGCTGTGCTGAAAACAGAGAACAAGACATTCTGCAATGGCAGGCTGATACTTCCCACTCCTTGGATTCAGCTCTGTGGGGGAAGCTGTTGTAGGTGGTATGAAGGGAAGGTTGCTCTCCCATGCCCAGAGCTTCTCTCTCCCCCAGTCTCCACTGATCCCAACACAGGCCAGAAGCAAGCTATTTTTCATGAACAGGCATTTTGGGTGCCCATGGCAAAGTGATCCCCTGCAGCTGGAATGACCTCACTACTTTCTGCCTGCTCTGTCTTCAATACCCTCAAAACACCCATGTCTTTACTGATGGCTGAGGCCTCGCTGTGTTGAGTTTGCTTGCCAGAGTCAGAAGATCTGCCCCAAAGAACTATCTAGACAGGAAGCAGCAGGGAACTTGTTCAACCAACATGAAATAGAAGAGAAGATAAGCTTCATTCACCAAGGAAGTGAGCAGAACCATTTCAGCTGACTAGAAAGGCACAAAGCCTGAAACCTGCCACATCAGCAAATAAAGGGTGATAGAAGAACACTTCAAAATACCTGGCAATGTATTTTTCTAATTCTTCTATCATGCTTTCTTTTGAAGGCTGCAAAATCTGACATACTTCATTTCCTTGAAATTCATTGATACTACTTGAGAGTCAGAAATGAGGATTTAAAAACTAAACCTAATTTAAAAACACAAGCAAGACGAACAACAATGGATTCAGGTCTGGTCCTATCACATCGTTCCAGCTTCATATGCATGCAAATTCCAATTCAGTTTAACTCTTATTTCTTTCTAAATTGTCCTGCTGGAAGACCAATGGCCATGTGCTGGCAAATGAAGAGACACTGAAGCCTTTGTTATGGACATTTTTCCAATTCCAGCTATGTTCATAGCATGGCATTCTGCCATTCAATTTTCTTTTCTGCCAATGAATAAAATTGAGGTGGACATTATACATGTACAAAGAAAGCACAGGATGAAAAGGCCTCTTAAAAAATATATCACTGATTGTGAAATTTCAGAAAGTGAAAGGTTTCATACGGCAAATTCAGCTGAACTGCATTCTGTGTCTGCCTTTTAATAAATTTTAATTTCATAACCCATGTAAGACTTGATATGCTGCAAACAACATGTTATTCCTATGTCAGTTAAGTAGCTGCAATATTGTGCCTGACAGTTTGATTGGGATGACAAATAATTTCAAAAATTCTGTGCTTCTCAGTGGAAGAAACAAGGAATTGAGGAAATAAAAAAAACCAAACTCACCAAACCAAGAACGCCAAAACCCATCAAAACCCCTGCACCACATCAGAAATAGTAAAACCATCAAACTTGCCATTGCCTGGGTCACAAATATGCTCCAGCCATGGATGCAGCCATGCTACCTATGAATTCCCGATCTTCACATTCTCAGCCAGAAATTTTATCCCAGTCCAAAGCAATTTTACCTAAGGAAATGGGGCAATGCTGAGAGCTGAGGACAAACTGATCTGCAGCATCCTATTTAGCATTAAACACTATGTAGACATTACTGCTCCATAATGATGACACATTTCCATCACTGCCACCCACTGCTTCCCATCTTTCCCTTTTGTGCGGACATATGAATGCTAAGACAAGGAAGCACTAAAAATATTTTATATGCATCATATAAATGTCCCAGCCAAATGTGTTGATGGTTCAGCTGTAACATGAGGTAGGAGTTGTACGTAATCTATTGTGCTCATGTGTGTCTGTCTGTGCCCTGATTCAGAAAATCAAGAAGAAAAAATACTCCTGGGAGTTTTTTTCTCACTTGGCACAACTTTTTCCTTTCCTACCATGTAAAGCCAATGCTGAAAGGAAAACCACTTCTCTGTATGAAAACAAATGCAAAAAATACTCAAGATGCTCTGCCTATCTGTGCATAGTTAAGGAAAGTTACAGCTGTGAAGGTGCAACTAGTTGTGTGATGTAGCTCTGACAGTGCCTTCTCAATTTTTATGGCTCCCATCAGAACTGCTTTTTCCAATTTTATTCTAAAGTGTTGAAACAGGAACTCTTAACTTCATTATTTTGTCCATCAAAATCTCCTTCTGGTTGGACCCAAAATGTCTTAAGTTTCAGGTAATTAGAAATTCTGATTCAAAACCTGTGATCTGGCTCCCAGACCTCTCAGGGTGTTGTTTTAGGTCAGACTGAACACCATTAGAGTCTCATTGATTTCTTGTAAGGTCAGAGAGACAACCTGATAGAAAATTTATCAACATACCTCATAGAATATGGTATGAAGACCTTCACCACTAACGGTGGCAGACTTTGCTAGTAACTCTATTTCTTCTTGATGTGGTGACAATTCTTACTAACAAAAACTCTGCAAGATTCTGGCACTGCACAATTTTAGTACTACTGTCAGCTTATAGTTCTTGCTCTGAAACTCTGAAAGGTAGTATAAATCTAATTTAAGCTGAATATTGTCTCCTACACAATTTTTCCCAAACGCATTGCTGAGCACATCCTTATAAGCCTCCTTAATTGCCCAGGATTTACCTTACATCCTTTTGTTGGCAGTAGTTTTTCTACCTGACTGGACCTGCAGGTATCATCAGCTGGACATTAATTGCAATTTTGGCATATGTTCACTGAATGTGGGCTCATCAGAGAACACAGCTGGAACAAACTAGTTATTTATCAGAGAGAATTTGGAGTAGGTACCAACAGCCATTGCTGCTTTGCTTTAGAGTTAGAAAATATCACTACTAAAGACTATTCCATTTGTGCTCTGGGCGTATCACAATGCACATCTGCCGTGAAATACGAGTAAAGAAGGGTAAGCTGTCCCAATAGTTTAACTCAAATGGTCTGAGGTGGAAACAAAGGGTGTAAATACATGGAAATGTGGCAGGCTGGAATGAAGAATACCTGTGTTACTTCAGGGAAGGTCAAGTTGACAAGCTTTGTATTTTGCACAGTATGTGTTCATAACATTTGAGAACCATACCTTGTTTTGTTTAAGAGCTCCTTTCTCCTTCATGTGTGGGCAGTCCTTCCCAGTCACAACAGCTTTTATATCTGCCACTGGCACTGCATTAAAAAGAGAGAAAATCAAAACCCAGAAAATTAGTTATAAGCATGGTATGTAAAAGCTATAGAGTTTAAAAAAAGCCAAGACTAATGTGTTAAAATTGCCATGTCCTTTGCCATTTCCAGCCTTTTGTAAGAAAGAAAACTGGAAGAAAACAACTAACACAGGAACCAGTGAGTCTTGAAAAAATTTCAGCCATTTGGATAAAAGTCTGAAATGCTTTTTCTTGCCTATTTAGACTATCTTGGGTAAGAATGTTTCATATAAATGCATACCTGTGTCTGGACAGTATGTGTACTCATGCATCTCAAAACCATACAGTTTTCTTACTTGTTAATGTAATATGCCTGCTCTTTCCTAGGCATGCAGGTAAAATCTCTGCTAGAGAGAGGATGCTGGGCAAGTTGGACACCTCACTCAGTGCTGTTGCCCTTCTTTTAAAAGCCTGTATGAATTTTTAAAATAGTTTTCTATTTCACTCCCATCAGCAGTTTGGTTGCTTTCTGGTACTAGCAGGAATAAGGAATACTAAGGCTTATAATGAGCCATTCCAATTGCTTTAAAATGTGATCAGAAATGATTGGGGGGGAAAAAAATGGTAAGAAAAAATATTGGAACCTGCTGCCACTCAGAGTGAGGTCACCATAGCATAAAGATAAATTTCTCTGAGTTTCAAGCGGAAGTCAATTTTCCAAAGGTAATTACATTATGGAGAATCTATATGCTCTACAATACAATATGGTCCCTGAGTGACAGTTTCTATGATCTATAAATAATCCATCATCCTTGTGGCTGCAAAAAAGTTTCTTATATATAGAACAGGATAGTAATATGAAAACTTGTTACTGCCCAGTTCTTTACAAACTCTAATGGAAATACTGGAGAGGAGAAATGCATTTACTCTTCTACTGGGTACGGCAGCACTATATATTTTATGACAGATTACCTCAGCACTCCGGCCAAACGGATGGCATGGGATGCAATAGACATTTTTAAAGTATTTGCTTTGCATGGAAAACTGAAAAGAATGAAAATCATTTGGCTCTTCACTACTCAACTTCTCCTGCCTTTAGTCTCAGAATTTTATGCTCTGGGCCTGCTGACTTTTTATGTCTCTGACAGTTCCCTATTTTTTGGTGAAGAAGAGATACTATTTTTGAGAGAAGAGAGTGAGCTAGGAAAAACTGGAAAATTAAGAAGATATTTGACTGCAACTATGGTAGAAAGGTCGTCTTAAGAAGAAGTGTTCCTGCCTTTTGCTGAAGAGGCCCAGAAAAACATTTTCTCTGTTTGCATAATATAGGGTTTTCTGAGGTCAGACCACTCAACCAAGGCTTTTCATACACTTGATCTGTGTGATCATTTACTGCGGGAGATCACAGAATGATGTGACATCCTAATCTTTATTTTTCTGGAACTTGGCTAATGCCTTGCTTCAGGAAAATAGATCAAAGACTTCAGGAGGTATCAGAAGTTGACTACGAGATGCTGGAGGGCGTGAGCACAGATGTGATGTGCTCACAATGGATGAAGCCTTGAGAAAGAGGGAAGCTGTCTTCTATCCCAGCTGGAGTCTGCATGGCTTGTTAACTCTGCCAGCCTGAAGAGAGCGGTGACATTCACAGAAGTGAAAAGGTTAAAAACTCATACATTTATTTTTGGAGATAGAGACTAATTATTCAGGCTTGGCAAGGAATACACAAAATGTTTGATGCTGCTTCTCTTAGTTCTGTTTTCTTACCCACCTATTCTCTTTTATCTGCAGACCTGGCTCCAAATGCTGACAAGTTGATCATCATATTTAAACTTTAAGAATTCAAAAATCAGAAAGTCTATCCAAAAAATCAGAATATTTATGAAAAATATTCTGTCAAATGCCCAAGCCAGTTTGGTCTGGTATATTTCAAACAATAGTAGCACTTTATAATCTTGTGACTTGCAATATTCTCAGCTTTGTTTAGTGAAACTCCGTCTAATGTGGGTAGCACTACAGTAAATCTTGTGTCATTTATAGACTGAAAACCTGAAATATTGATGAAATAACCACTTCTTTCTGAAATTACATTTGTATCTGCTCTGCCAGCAGCCATGCTGAGGGAACTGTGTGGGTCTGGCCCAATGGATTCTAAAGGAGGAGCCTTCTGTCTCCGTGGGATCTTGACATTCCTGGGTAGGCTCAAGAGCCTATGGAAAATCCAAGTGCCAGATGAAACTTACAGTCAGGGTCAGGGGTTTGTGTGTGGAAGCATGCTCGAAGCAAACAAATCTGGGAACTGCTGGTCTTGTAACTGTGCCCGCAGTTCAAGTGTGACTTTCATTCTTCTGTCACCTTGACACTACTGTAACATTCTAGGGCTATTTCTCTAAGCCTTGTCCACAAAAACAGGCTCTTTCCGTGCCAATGCAGCAATGTGAGGCCCTGCCCTACATTCTGCCAAGACTACAGTAAGACTGTGGAACATCCTTGAGGCAATCTATAAGGCAAGGAAAACAAGGGAACGTGACTGCAAACTGTCAGGGCTCCAGCATCACACAGGCTTTTCTTCTTTCCTCTCAGACTGCATCTGGGACCACTTAGACATTTTAGAAGGTGCTGCCTGGAGACAGGTCAGGGGAGGAAATTTCAAATCATTCCCCAGTTTTCAGGCTGGAAAAATTTCAAACTTGTGAAAAATTTTTCTTTCTGCCATTCCATGAAAGAAGTGGTACTACCAGCTGAAATATCTATATAAGATTGTCTAAGTTGATAATGCCAAGAATTTAAAGAAAAGAACAAAAATAAATTATCCCTTCTTCAATGCTGGATTTCTTGAAGTCACCTCCCAGTGACAGAACTATACCCGTTATTTCCATTATCGTAAAAATCTTTCCTGGATTGCAGGTTAAACCCCTACAACTCATGTTGAAGGACAAAGAAGAAGCCATTAGAGTATGAGGGTTCTGAAGAGCTCCAAAATTACTTTAAAACTTAAGAAAAATCCCAATAAATCCCTTGGTAGGAGTTGCCACAGAGACACGTCCTCTCCCAGCTGGGTACACAGAAACGGTGAGGTTCTGTCAATACTGTTCACAGTGACGTGTCATCTCTAAGTCCACTCCTCACAATAACCAAAAAGACCTCTGCCACGTATTCCTCTTTCAGTCACTAGACTGCCTGTTTCCATGGACAGGCAGTGCTTCTGAATATGCCCAAGTATTTTTATTTGACATCCGCAGTTAGATTAGCAATGAAAATAAACTGTGTTCCTCCCTAGGAAAGACATGACGTTTCCAAGATGAATGAAATTATAAACTCATTGAAAAGCTTAGCTCAGTCCCTACACACACACTTGCCAAACCCAGAAGAGCAGTGTTTGAATGCAGGGGGAAATGTCCCCTGCTCTCTATCTTCATGAAGAGAGCTGCTAATAATATCCCATGTTAAGAGAAACCTACTACAAATTATAAAGAAGAACTAGCATAAAAGAAGTAGAGTGGTCACAATCTTTGTGCATGACTTACATTTATCTTGCAAGGAATCATGAGGGACTTCTCCCTGTGGACTTTCTTCCAAGTCTCCGTAGTGCAAGACCTTGTGATTAGGTGAAAGTCGACAATACCAAAATTTGTCTGTTGAAATAAACACATTAAACAAGGTCACTAACGTGTCTTCATCAGCCTTACCAACAGCAGAGGAGAAAGCTTACTCAAACAAGGTGCTACAGGGAAAGGCTGTCTTTCCTTTCAGAAGAAGAAATGTGTGGGGTGTATATATAAGAAGGGTAGAGACTTTGCTCAGTAATTTTACTTGATTAAATGAAGCTGGCATTAATCTACAGGGGTTTTTTAATGGACCTAGTCACTGGCTCAAAAAAAAAACTACTAGCAAGAAAAAAATGACTTAGTTTTACCAGGTATTATATACCCTCATGGACAGAAGACTGACAAAGTAACTACTTTGAGTGGATAACTTTAATTTAGCCATAAAAGATTCATTTTTAGCACCCACTATGTGAAAATCAAGCCCTACCAGCTGTCTTGTGTGGGACACCCAAAAACTGATAAATTTGAAATATCCCATGCTTTATGAAAATTATGACTCATGTCTTTTTTTATAGACATAGAAGAACACCCCCATATTTATGGAGACACTGGACATAATAAACATGCAAGGACTTAAAAAGCAGACGTTAAGTCCCTTGTCCTGCAGATAACTCACACAAATATGTGTATGACCATGCAGTTCACACCCCTTAGTTTGCATTTTAGTCCTTCCTAAGAGACGTACATTTACATCTCCTGACAACTCTTGCTTTGCAGGATATCATTCCCCTTAACAACATTTGTTAAAATCTGCTCCTGTGAAGAGCATCACCTTTGCAGAGCCAGGCCACCACGCTGCCTAGCATGCAAGGATGATGCTTGCCAATTCCCTTCCTGAAATGGCAAGAAAGAGGCTACCCTTCCTTGTCAGAGCACATGCTATTTAATAAGTAGATCACACAATGTTAAGCTGTCAAAAATACAATCTTGTTACATCCAAACGAAATCTCCAAAAGCTCAGAGCAAGGCTGGATGTTAAAATGCCAGTGGAGGGGGGCAGAGGGCTTCTCTGGCTCTGCTCTTCTCTCATACTGGCAGTGCTGATGCTGTGCCAAGCAGCAGCCTGAGGGACAATTTAGGGGAAACGTTAGCACTGACACAGCCCTGCGGCGCTGCAGTCGCTGAGAGCCACAGTTTGGATAAAACATTGGAGGAGCAGTAGAACCAGCATACGTGAGCTCATTTGGGGTGTTAGCAAAGGAAGGGCTTCTTGGCTCTGTGAGTAAAGCATTGGCTTCATGGACCCAGCTGCTTCCTGAAGGACACTCCAGGCCCCTGGCCAGTCATTTAAAATGCAGTGCAGTAAACCACAGACAATAGAATGGTAAAAAAGGACTTTCACATGCCCTTTTAAATTTGTCACGGTAGGTAAAAAGGTTTGGGCCAAAAACCCCACACACTTCAAACTACTTTCTGAGTGTGCAGCCCCTTCTACAGAAAGGTTTCAAACACCCTACAAACCTCTGGCAAAGGCTCAAAATGGCCATAGGAGAGATTCTGGTTATCTACGTCACAGGCATGCACAACACTGAAAGATTTATGGTAGAGAGCCTGAGATTATGATCCTGTGATGCATACAAAAAGAGCTGCTGAATATAAGCATCCCTGGACTATAAGCAGAACACACAGTGTGGCACAGTATGGGATCGAGAAGAAGATCCCACTTGCCAAACTTCTGTAGGGAGTTGAAACTAGAGCAAGTAAGAGAGCCCTCATTCAGCAGACTCTCATCTGAAGACCACACACACAAGCAACTTGTTAGACAGTTTGTGTATCTCAGAAGGATGTGTGTGAAAATCCTCTAGATTCATACCTTTTACAGGGAACTCTACCAGAACCACAGCAAAGCCTGATGCCTAAAGAATACACCCCATTGAATCTGATAGTTGACCATTATGCCTAAAGAAAAGCCTCCATTAACTGCAGCAGGAGGCTTTCATACCTGGCTTTAACTGCAACCTCATTGTTTATTGGGCTGTACAAAGTAATATAACTTTCCAATTCTAAAATTAAAACCATAATTTTTTTGCTTAATAAAAGCCAACATGGTTTCACTACCTTCTCAGTGACCTGGGCAAAAAGATGGTGTAACTGAAAAAAAAAATTACCATGAATTCCTTTCAATTTATCACAAATGGGGTTGGTGTTAGCAAGGGTTTGGCCCTTTTATCTCCTAGGGGTTAGTGTTTTGGTAACCTTGGTTCTCTTTCAATGCCATGCTTCAATAATAAAAGAGGGGAACACCCCTCCACGAAAATATCTTACTTTGTTTTGGGAATGGGTGGTTTAATGGGATGAAACCCAAGCTCTAAATGCTTGAGGAGCCTTTTCAGCAATTCCCCATAACCCAAGGTTAATTAAAAACTAACAGCCATAGACTGTAGCTTGAAGCATGTCCAGCACAACTCTCCCTGTGGGCTCACTAATAACTGCTGCTCTGCCACAGCCTTGCTGTCAAGGGGAAAGCCCTTAAATGAAAGCTACAAATGGAACTAACGAGGTTTCCTCCACAGCCACTAAATGACTGCACCAGCCAGGCTGAGGAGGGTGATAGCATGTTAGTGAGGAGAAGCAACCCTTGTTTCCACAGCCACCTCAGCCTTACCCATTCTGGTTTTCTTTTCAGCTGTACATGGCACTGCAACCAGTGTATCAGAAAATATCCCACTCACATGAGATTTCAGTGCCTTGGAGGGGAACAGTTGGAAATTGGGTGCAGCTACTTTACTGTAGTGCAGGTGCTGAACACAATTTTACTGGAAAAGTAGCGTATAGAATAATGCTGCAGTCAAAACAACAATTATATGAAATAGCTTCTACCAAGAAAAAGGGGGAAGAAGTCTTAATTATAGAAGAGCACATGGGAAGTGGCCAGCATTTACTTTGAGCTCTAAATTGATAAATTAAAAAAAAAATAAAAGAAGAAAAAGCTCTTTTTTACTATGACTCAAAAGTGGTGTTTATAAAACAAAGAAAAACTATTATCCAAACCCTCCAGAACTCTTAAACCAAAGTCTGCAGAGTTGAAGTGTCACAAAAGGCTTTAAAGTTGGAATAGACCTTCCTCATTAGTCCCTGTACTCCACATCAGGCAGATCCATGTGCATGGGCCCAGCTGGAGTGTGTTCAGGAAGTAATGGGGCTTGTTTTGGTTTTTGGCCCAGGCTTAAGAATTTTCCCCAAATTAGGTCCCTTCTATGAGCTACAATGACTATTTTGTATCAGTGTTACTACACCTACCTCCTGCTCAGAGCAGGAAGCTGTAGGGAGGGCGGTCACTAACCACAGTCTTTAGCAATGATGTGGAGTTGATATTGCATCACAATTTTCAGACACTACATCACTTAAACTTTCTGGCAACTCCTCATGTCTTTCAGCTAACTGACCACTGATGCAATCACATTAGGGTGCTAGAAGTTCTTCTTTGGGAAACAGAATTAGTCATTCTGGTTTTAACCTGAAAAGTTTTCAAGCAAATTGTTCTGATTTTTCAAATAATTGCTAGAGCAGACAGTGGGTTAAATATATTACAGCACATTGTTGAAGATTATAGATGAGGTTAAAAAAACCTCCCAAACAACAAAATCAGCTACAATTTGGCTACAAAAGTAATATTCAAAACTGTGAACAAACAGCAGAGCACAGAACATTTTGCTGATAGGCTACAGAGTGCCTGGCCATTCACGCAGTGTGTTTCCAAGTGCATTAATGGCCAATGACTCATATGCCTTTAACAATACTGTTCCAGGTAAAGGACTGCTGTGGTTAGTACAGAAGTGCTCTATTGTTAGAATCTGGGGAGAAAATAGCTCAGATATGCATGGACAGAAGTCTGAGAATATGTATTTTTTCCCAAGATACGTTCGAGGTTACTCTGGAAGCTTTTCATTCAAAGAAAAACATCCTCACAGATTTAGCAACAGGAACCAGCTTTTAAATGTATCTGTGAAAGCATGTATTTGCGTAGATTTTATATCTATATATGCATGTGGGCATACATATTTTTTCTCTTTCTTTCTTTTTTCTGTCTCTAATAAAATTGTATTGACATTTTCACTCTAACTGGTCTTAACTGCCTATATCAAGCCAGGAAGCTCTCCAAATGACTGGCAAATAATTGACCTGTGGCATTGCTGGTGGCATATTTGGTTAACTAGTTCCTCTCAGAGAGTCACACGCTCACAGAATATTAGGTTTTTTGTGGGACTATGGAGAGCAGGATGAAGTAGCAGTAGAAAAGAGCTGGGCAGAAAAAAGTCAAAGTGTGTGTTGTTGTTCAGAACTGTGAGTTACTTGTTCTAGCAAGAGATGGAAAACCAGTCTTCACTTGATTTTTTGTTTCAATTTAAGCTTTCTCTTCCCAGGTTACTTCCATGGCGCCTTGTGTTTTTAATTTAATGGTGTGTATCACCAGGGATTCCCTTCCTTCCAAAAATTACTGTTTGAGAAACCTCATCTTTGGCTGCAAAACCACTTCAATAACATGCAATTTGTTTATAATCTTTATAAAGGTAAAAGGGGAATTTATTTCCAAGAGTGCGCCCAGCAACGTATACTACGAATGTACTGGATGACAGCATCAGAAGCATCTATTATCCTCAATAAAATGCCTTTATCTGCTACTTAGTTCTACTGGAAATAATAACTACTGGGGGTGTAGAGTGCTTGGCAGGTTTTTGCTTTAGTCTTCTCCCTTTTCTTTTAGGAATTATCTAAGGAAGGAGAAAGCTGAAGAGGTCTCTCTGTCAGCAGATGTTCATGGTCAAGGAACAAAGTGGGGATTTGCAGAGTCTGATGATCTGCTTTTGAGCTGTGATCAGAAGGATAGGCTAGATTTTGCTGTTTCATTTCCAACTGATTAAGATACTTAATAAAAACCCAGGAGTTAGTGCTGTGGTTCTCCTATGAAAACCTTGCAAGGGAAAGGCCAGGTATTTTTTGGAAGTGCTAAGGATCCTGCTGGGACAGCAATGGTATTTCTGAATTTCAGCTACAGAGAGATCCTGCTATGATAATCCTGTGCTGAAACACAAAAAGCAGAGATCTGAATATAGATACCTCACAGCTTAATCTTCAGCATCCCCCCAGTGAATCACCTGTTGGATTGGAGGCTTTCCAATGCTAAGTATATATGAAAGTGTTTAATCTCTTCTCAAAAGGCCATAAGAGGCTGTAAACTCCCTTCTCATTTTTTTTGTAAGTCAATTTTTTCAATTTACTGTGACGAACCATGTGTGTCCTACCACATGTTCAAACAATAATCTTAACAGAAGTTTGGTCTGGAGTCTTCATCATGGGCTAATGCCTGTTAATTATCTTTAAATGGGCAATTTAATGCTTTCAGCTTCTGTGTAGGGCACGTTCAGGTTCTTCTTGTACAATCTGCAGATTTGTGACATTTGTTCCAGGATTGTCTTAAGGGAGCGAAAGAATCATAGGGAAGTAGAAAAAGCATATACATACTTTAGTATAACACCTACCTGATCATGCTACTCTTACAAGTAGGTTGCCACATAACAGGCAAATCGTGATGCCTCAGGGCAGTACTCATTTCTGTTTCAGTTCCATGTCAGCCTGGATGGACCATGGCCTTTTTAGAGCCTTGGTAATTCTCCCTGGCAAGTGAAATTAGTTGGAGCACCAGACAGGTGACAGGGCTCATGAACCCCCCGAGGTGGCACAGGCCATTTGTACAGGGAGGCGGGTTGCGAGAGAGGAGATGGGGATGTGGGACAAAGCTAAAAGAAGACACGCTCAGAATTTGGGACTTCTACTATTTTAATCAGGACATTCAGAGGAATTATCTGAAGGATTGACTGTCATGATGTTTAGTATCACTAGGTAAACCTCAGGTCCTCCATTCACTTTGCTCCATCTTCTAATTCTTGACATCATGACAGCTGTGGTTTTACAGTTTGTTCTACTTTGGGGTACAGGAGACCCTGAAGGATAAATGCTGATTTCAAGAGAGCTTCTTCCACTCTCTGTCAGCTGCCAGAGACTGTTGGACTGTGTCAGGAACTGTACATACCTAAAAAGGGATACCAATTGAATGGCTTATACGCCAAGCATGCTTCATTAAATTGCATGGTGTTAGGTCACAGAATCACAGCATATGCTGAGTTGTTGGAAGAGATCCACAAGGATCATGAAGTCCAACTCCTGGTTCTGCACAGGACACCCCAAGAGTCACACCATGTGCCTGAGAGCATTGTCCAAATGCTTCTTGAACTCTGTCAGGCTGCTGTTGTGACCACTTCCCCAGGGAGACTGTTCCAGTGCCCAACGACCCTCTCGGTGAGGAACCTCTTTCTAATATCCAATCTAAACCTCTTCTGAACTCAGCTTCATGCCATTCCCTCAGGTCCTGTCACTGGGCACCACAGAGAAGAGATCAGTGTCTGCCCCTCTGCTTTACCTCACAAGGAAGATGCAGACTGCAATGACATCTCCCCTCAATCTCCTCTTCTCCAGGCTGAACAGACCAAGTGACCTCAGCTTCTCCCCGTACAGCTTCCCCTCAAGGCCCTTCACCGTCCTCGTTGCCCTCCTTTGGATGCCCTCTAACAGCTTAATGGTTTTTTTACATTGTGGTGCCCCAAACTGTCCTCAGCACTCAAGGTGAGGCCGCCCCAGTGCAGAGCAGAGCGGGACAATCCCCTCCCTTGCCCTGGGGGATGGTGTGCCTGATGGCCCCCAGGACAGGGTTGGCTGTACTGAATTTAGTCCTGGTAGCTTCATACATCATCATCCTCTATAATGGTTGTGTCTACTACCTCCCTTCCTCCCTCCCACATGGTAATATACCCTTCTGTTTCAGGGAATACAGGAAGTCTATCATAAAGCATACACAACTCTTAAGGGCGTGTGGAAACATGACCTCCTAAATGGGTTTCCATCTGCAAAAACCAATCTGTTTCAGAGAGGATAACGCTCTTTGAGGCATGGTTGTGTGTTTTATTTGTTTCCAAAGAGTCGTGAATTATTTCTGGCCCTGTATAAATATGACATCAAAGCAATTAATCTGGTGGCCTGTAGAATTCACTCCAAGGCATGATAGGAAGCAACCCTCTCAACTGAGGACGAGATTACATTGATTTTTAAAAGAAATTTTTTTTTAAAATTCAACTGTGCTCATATAAGTTGAATGAATTTATACTCCCTAAGGCTCTTGATCCTATAAATCATAAACTAACAACAATTTAAGATAAAATAAACAGTCTATCTTCCTCTTGGAGATCAGCCAAAAGAAGAATATTTTCTACAAATCCTGCTCTTTCCCTAGAATTTGAGTCATTTGGATTAAGGCTTTGAGAGGAATAAAATAAACAACCCTCACTACTGGCAGCCAAACTACACATTACTTTACCTACTTTCACTCCCTGAGTATGCTCATGAAGGAGAAACATGTATCATGCCTCTCTGTCCAGTCTGTATAGAAATTCACAGTGGAATATTGACCATCTTTCTGTGCGGTGGGCTTCATAGGTGTTTGTATGCATGACAGAGAGGTTATAAATAACCTCCCTACATTAAGGAAAATTGCCTCCTCATTTCTAAGGAAGCAGGCATTGCAGGGATACTTCCCTCTGTGAAGAACACACTTTTCCTCCATTAATCTGAAAGTCTCAAATATTGATCTTTGTCAGTTCTTACTCTTAGCTTTTGTAACTTTCTACTTTGTTCTGTATTTACAGAGGAAAACAAATAGTAATGTGAATCCTCACAAAATGAGGACTTTAAAGGGAAATTTTTGGATATGACTTCTAATTAATCTGCTGAATTTACACTATGTCCCCATTATGTTATCTGGAGAAAGAAGCATGCCTCTCTGAGGGGAAAAGAACCATAGGGAGTTTTACTGTACAGAATGAGCTATGAATCTCGCACTGAGCAATGACTCATAGAATTGGGAAAATAATCTTCTCATATCAATCAAGTACTCATATGAAGGCACACAAATTACTGATATAAGTGCTTTCAAAAAGCATGTTTAAACACCATAATATAATTATTTTATGTGGCAATGTAAGACTAAACCAAAGGACAGGCAGTACTAGAGGGAGGGGTGCAGAATGAACTTGTTGCATACATCAAGGTGATCAAAATCTGAGAGATTCGAATTCAAGTTTCAGGTGCTATTCCTGCAAAGATATTGTTTTGAAATGAGTGAGAAGCCTGGACATTCAGGCAGAAATAAAAATACTCATTTCAAATGTGACACTGCTGCTTGAGATTTTGTCAAAGGCTGAACTTGCTCCGGATCATCCGTGTGATAAGGCTGAAACCAGTTTCAGGGAAACAGGAAATCCTGAAAATCTGTAACTTGGAGATGCCTTCGGATGCCTCCTGGTAAAAGCAGTCAAGACAGCACTACAATCCAGGATCCTGCCAGTGAGAATAGTACTCCTCATCTCAACTTTTAGACCAAAGTGACAATATAAAGCCAGACTAGGGAGTCTGAGCTGTACCTTGTCGACGACGACTGTTAAGTTTCCTAAAGCAGGTGCCCTCCACAAGTCGATTGAGACGTTGCTGCTTGATCAGTTCTAAGATCTCCGGCTGAATCTTCTCCTTTAGTTCCCTTGGGAAGAGAGAAAGTAGGCACTTGTCATATTCAATCAAAGACCATCCTCCTTCCTCTGAAACAGAGTCTCACAAGATGTTTCTGCAAGGCGTTTGAAGAGGACATCAGTCACAGACAAGCCCAGGTCAGAATCTAGTCTGTCCCAGAAATAAACCCCTTTTTCTTTTATCAAAGAATGGAAGTCAGGATATCTTTGTTGTAGACATCTCCCTGCTACATCATCAGTGTATGACTCAGGCAAGTTGCTTGTTTTTATATTACTTTACTCATTCTAAAAATAACACTTGTTATAATGCATCAACAAGATTTTTCTGCAGCAGATAATGCTCTTTCATCACAGGAGCCCTATGAAGTTTATTTGAGGATCTGTCACCTTTTGTTGCACAATCCTATGCCAGTGTACTTCACTAGCACTGTTATTTAGGACAACACAAGAAGACTAAAACATTTTGAAACAACAATAAAAAAAAGGGAGCAATGCCAATGAGATAAACTTATGATCAGCACTATATCTTTGTTCTTAATTTCATATAATTTGATTACTTTATTATTACCAGAATTTGTGGAAGACTAACTTATGACTAGGGATCACTCAAGGATCTACCTTCACTTTTGCCCAGGAGTGCAGAGACCCACAATATATCTAGAAATAATCTTATATATCCTTCAGAAAATGAATTTCTCCATCTTACTTTGATAAGAGTTCAACATGTCAAGAACTAGGCAGAAAACATATGCACACAATATTTAAAGTTTAATTTCATACACCATCACATGGATTCACAGATGTCTGAATTCATCAGTTATATCCTCACTTAGATTCATTAAGAATACGTAAAAGACAGGTTTAAACATCAACTCGACAGCAAGCCTAGTAAGATTAAAAAAAAATAACTGAATGTGTAGAGGATTTATAAAATATGAAGTTTGTCAGAACCATAATTTTGCATTACTGTGCAAATTGGGTAATACCAGAAATCGTTCTGTCTGGCAGTATATTCCAGCAATCATCATCAAAAGGAAGCTAAGCTGTGGTATCCCATAGAGACAACAAAAAATTTTCTCTTCTTGAAAACTTAGGAAGCCCATTCTCTGCTGATTTCCACACTCATTTGGATCCTATCCCTTTGATCTGCCAGACCCCCACTGAAATCACCACAAATCCTCTGCTAGAAAGATCAGGCCTTTAAAATAAAATGCCCCCTTTCCCCTAGGTGTCAACTAAATGATTGGATGCATAAACCACTGCATATTTACAAGCTGTGAAAATCTAGCTGGTCAAAAATCAAGGAAGCATTGTAACTATAGAAACAGCCCATCTTATGGAAATGTGTTATTAGTCCTTTAGGATTTAAATTTTCAAGCACTGTTGTTTTCTCATTGGGATCTAAGATATTTATATGTTGAGTGGTTAAACATTGTGATGAAAAGAATTTTGTGCTTGAATAAATAGCTTGCCTTTACTGAGCTGATAAACTTCCCTATTCCTCAGACCTGAGAGCACAGGCTGAGGACAATAGTGTTAAAACACAAGTGTGGATTACTTAGCAGTCCAGGCTGCTGACTAAATCTCCAGCTGGACTAATTTCAAACATTCAAGAGTGGTATAAACATCAGTTTGATATTTAGGTAGTTTAATTCAGAAACTGGATGGTTATCATTAAATAGGTGTTAAAGATATCATAACATTGTATTTGTAAGACACTACCAAAACACCAAAAATGAATGGGTCATCCAGCTCATTAACATCTGACTGTTTACTCATAACATTCTGTCTTCTGGCCTCTAATGCCCCACCTGCCCTTTACAAACCAGAGGAAGAGAAGGGTTTTTTAACCAATCCAAAATGAAACAGGTAATCCTCTCTAAAATACTTCCCTGCCTAAGGCAGACTTTGCATGAGAGAAGTGGAGGTAAGAAAGAAGGGACCTCTCACCTCTTTGGTTGTGTTCTGGAGGCCCTCTGCACACATACATGTATTTGCTCTCACAGTAGTGAAGCTCAGTGTGCTACTCTCTTCTGTTTGACGGTCCTTGAACTTGATCACACAGAGACAACCCATCACTCCATGGAGAAACAGTCTCTGGTAACTCTGGACTTAGTGAAAGCCTGTAAGACCACCAAGTCTTTGCCATGGTCACTTACTGCACTTACTGTCCTCAGCAGCTCATGCCAACACATGGTTACCTTGACTTCTTGGTTCTCAGCCATTTTTCTGACATCATGACTCCAGATATAATTTTGCAAGGTGATCCTGCCACTCAGTGCTCCTCCCTGTCAAGGTTTCTGTTTCACCACTTGGAGGTGACAGAAATGGGTCAGAACAATCAAACCACAGCACACAAACAAAAGATGTGCTGCTTTGAAACTCTGTATTTCCTTCTGAAAGCCATCTGAAGGCAACAAAGTTCTGTTCCTCACGATCAGTGTCTAAAGACAGGAAGGTTAGAAAAAAAATCTTTATGCAAGAAATAGGTCCTCCTGCCTAATTTTAAAATCCTTCAGGAACAATGAGCTAAAGGAAGATCATAAATGCAAATACATTTTGTGAATATTTATTTATTGTCCCTCAGATGACATTTGCTTAACAGTTTGTGCCTTGTGAAGAGAGAGAACAGACTAAGTCTAAAGAGACAGTGACTTTAAAAACTGCCATTGCTTTCCTATGGTGCTTCTGTCACATAAGAATGTAAAATGTTAGTGTGCTGGTAAGACAGAAGGGTTGAGGGAAACACACATTAATATATATGTTTGCTAATTTTGTGATCTCACTCGTCTTAGCACTAGAGGCAATACAAACGCCAGTTACTTGTTTTTAAAATATATGAAAATAATTAGAAATTATTTTTAACTTTTTCACATTACACAAATTCTTCTTCAGTACCAGTTAAAACTGTCTCCAGCTTCTACCTTTCCAGCTTATAGTTAAGACTCGCTCAATAGTGGTTTTCTTTCCAGGATGGGGCATATTACAGACATTTAAATTATTACAACACAATGGTAGAGTAATCCCAGAACTGGTTTCATGTGTTTTGTCCTTTTATCTTTCTGGCATATAGCTATGCTCCTTCTCCTGATCATGCATTCAGAGCAGGCAGTAGTTACTCTCTCTAACATTGCAGAGAAATATGTAAGATAAAAAGCAGAAAAGCATCCAGACACCTTCCTCTTTTTCCCTGTATGTTGCTGATTTTCGCACAGATGTTACTTACTAATGGCTCCCTAGCTGCCATTAACTCTCCTTTAACCAGCAAGTCCCTAATTAGATGCCAAATTTTCATCTAGCATTAACCCATCTCTGTTGCCATTTAATTTTTCTAGATCTCTGGTCCTCTATAGGCCCACAGTATTCTTAGACAACTTCTGCAGCCATTCAAAATGAAACTGGGATACTTTATCATTTCATTATGGAATGGCAGTTTGGATGATCAGTTATGATCCCAAATCCCTGAATCTATTCTGAAGGACATTTTATTTTTCCTAATCAAAAGTAGATACTGATAAGGTTTTACTTCATGTGATCCAACAATGCTCGTATAAAAAAACCAACTAATCCTTGGAAAACAAGCACAATATTTTCCAGTTTACATTCAAATACAACTTCACTGAAGCTTCTCTTGTCCGGCAGCTTGAAAGCTTAAAACTGCAGTGCTTCATACAATGAATAACAAAAGAAAGACTTCTATCATGTTCAAGGCAGGAAAACCCATCCCCTGATTGCCATATTCTCAAGCAGAATTAAACAAGGTCTGCTGATGTTACAGTCACCATTGTGCACAATCTCTTTTAGCATATCTGCAGGGCTTTAAAATATACAGCACAGTCAGGATTGCTCTTTTCACTCACAGTCTCTCCCTACAATGGGGCCATGATTCTGTACTTCTATCAACTGTGCCATCTATGCAATTTGAGAGGGTTCAGTACAGGGAATCAAATCAAAGTGCAAAATGAAAGGACTGTTTCTTTTCACAGTCAAGAACAAGTGATCATGGATGTAATCAAAATGCAAATGCACAGAGTTAAATCTCTGCAAATGCAGTTGTGATTGCTTAAACACCTTATCGATTTACTTAGCCTTTATAGCCTTTAGGCTTAGCCTTTGTCCTGAATTTGAAATGATTCTCTGGTAACACTTCAGTTGCTTTTAACTATTTGTGTTGGCTGTTTCACTTGTTCCATGATGGGGAAGGAGACTCTGCACTGTGGCAGCAACTAGCCAGAGCGACACTGGAAATGAAGAGCTTGCGCAGGGCATTGGCAAGTCTTTCAATGCTAGGTGATGGTGCAAGAGAATATAAATAATTGACCTCTATCATACTTAAACAGTTGACTTATAGGGAAAGCAGGGAAGATGAGAAGCTTTGGTGACAAGCTTTGCAGTTCTGAGCAGCTTTGAACTGCTAAATGTTGCAGGGGATTTGCAAGGGCTTTCTGAGCAGTGTAACGATGCAACACTAACTGGAACCATTTGTAGATTTTTAATTGATGCATTACTATGAGTGACATCAGTTCTAATTGGGCATTAGGTTGTATTTGCTAATGGAAACATAAAACACTGGAAGCATAAAAGAAGCATTCCCCCTTTGATCCACACTGGTATGGTTAAAATTTAGTTTGTACTTCTACTTAGTTTATGCTTCCACTGTTGCCCTGCTGCCCCTGGAGGAATGTGTCCCCAGAGTTTGTACTTAGGTATCTGCATCTGTTAGAAAAAAATCAGAATTAATATCCTGCTTCTGAATCCTGAAATGCTCTGGTCCAAATCAGTTTCTATACTTTTGCCTTGGAAAAGGAGATTTAGAGTATCATGAGCCATTCCACTTGCAACACAGTCAGGATTTCATGATATTTCAGCTGATGCTTCTGGAGTCCTCACCATCTCTCTGCTGATCTCAAAAGGTTCCTGCTACTCTCAGAATGTCATTTGTGCAGCACAGAGTCTGCATCTGTCCTGTGCCATGAGTTCAGCCACAAGCCCAGACTTGGTCCAGAGCCAAGTGCGGTCCCCATTTTTCATACAACAGAACAAAGAGTATTCTGAGAAATGAGAAGGAGCTGTGGAGGCAATATTAGCCTTTCATACTTTGCAGTAAATGAAAATCAAAGGATTGGCTAGCTGCCAGAATGTTGCTATTTACAAATAAGTAAATGACTGCTTGTCATTAACACCAATTTATAATGCTATAAGCAAGGACAACTCTTTTGGAAAGTCAGTGTGTATTGGCTCCTCTTTTTCTGGCCTTCTCCCTGTCTTGCTCAGAGAGGCCTTGAACAGAAGACAAAGTTGTGATGTTTGATTAGTTAGATACTTTTTTTTGAAAGGCACTACCAGCACCAAAATCAGGCTCACAATCATGCAGAGCTAGGAAATGTCAAAGCACTGTTTCATATAAGTAAGCCATGTGAAATCCTGCTGAGATTTGCCAAATCTGGTTTCACTGAACTCAAGGAAAAAGTTATGATTCCCAGCAGAAGAAAACATAATGTACTTTAAGCAGATGCCTCACTACTGCTTTTGAGCACAGCTTCCTGGACTGCTTTTCTCCCTGGGATTCCTCAGAAGAGCTCACAAATGTCATTTGCCCTTGTTAATCCTTCCATGAAAAAACGAGTGGGGAGAGAAGACAATACTTACAGAATTGGACGAGACTGGAAATCTTCCTGGTTCATTCTTTCAGACTGGCGTATTTTCAGTATTTCTGTGTAACTGAGATTCTGAAGTTTGCTCTTGAATTGATCCAGAGAGCTAGGCTTGGTAGTGAGTGCTCTCATTATCTGTTCTTTCACTACCTGCATTACCTGCAGTTGACAAGGAAAGAAAAAGAAGCTGTGTTAACACTTTCTGTGTTTTTGTTTCAAATCTTACTCTGGGTCACACTAAGGTTTCTAGGTGTAGAAGATGATCAGTACTATGTGGTCTCTAGACAACTTTTCAGCAACATAACCAGAAAATAAGCCAACTTCTGACAGGGCATCATAGCCTACATCAAAAGCTCATCTGCCCTGTGACAAAACTGGGGTGTTTTTGAGGGTGGCAGGGAGCTGCTAACTGGCCCATTGCTTCCTTTTATCCCTTACACTCAGAGGCAATAGGCACACACTGGAACACAGGAGGTTCCCTCTAAACACCAGGAAACATTTTTTCACTGTGAGGGTGACCAAGCACTTGCACAGGTTGCCCATGGAGTTGATGGATTCTCCATCCTTGGAGATACTCAAAAACTGTCTGGACACGGTCCTAGGCAACCGGCTCTGTGTGGCCCTGCTTGAGGGAAGGCTGACCAGATGACTTCCAGAGGTTCCTTCCAACCTCAACCACTCTGAGATTCCGTGAGAGCCTTTCACTGCAGGCATGTTATGGCCATACACAGTGAAGGAAAGAGAACTCGCTAAAAGAGAACTCCCCCATTAGTCAGGGGAAAGAGAGAGATCACTTTGCTAAGGATATTACAGGATTGCTTTTGAATAAATGCCATAAACAATGCAAACCAAAAAATGAGAATGAAGGATGGCTGGGCAACAGCCGTCTATTCTGCATAATAATTATTTTTTTCAGGAGAAAACTGATGAGACACAGTTAACTAAGGAGAATTGCTTGGATCTAGTTCAGATAAATACATATGAGAGTTTACTCTCTCTCTCTCTCTCCATAATCCTAGACTCATTTCCTTGGTGATGGTGCAAGTCACACACTTTGAAATATTTATCTTATGTTGTGCTTAAATGGGCTGAAAGAACAATTTGTCATACTTAGAAAGGTCCATTTCACCCAAATGCCAAAGCTAAAAACCAGTAGGAAATGGTAACAGCCCCCAGTATCAAAATGGTAATGCCACAGAAATTAAGTTACACAAACAGAGGGCAAAGCTTCTTCTGTGCTGTTAATTTTCCTTTATTCTTTCATCTTCAACAAATATCTCAAAACAGAAACCCAGCCCCTCGGAGGTTCCCTAATAATTCCAAAACCTTCTCTTTTCATATAAATATTTGTTTCACATGTGATGCCTCAGTCTTCTAACTCATTGCCTGCACTGTTTTCTATTTTTGCTTCCTGAGATGTAACTTCTTTCTCAGCTGTGGTCTAAGCACTCATTTTAGCTGTGTCCAGCAGGTGAAACTAAGCAACTAAAGAACTGCAGAATAATTTAGCTGGTCTACCAGTGAGAATTAGCTACTTCCATATTGAAAGATAAACTCCTGAATGGCATCTGAATGCTTAGAGGAATTAACACCTCCTTGCCTGCACTCACAGTGCATTCACTAGTCCACACCAGTCCAATTACGAAACATGCTGTCACACCTCAGAAATGACAAGCCACCGTAAAACCCAAACACCCTGGACGTTGATGGATCATGTCCAACAAGGTAAGTGGCATAATCCTACTGATTTCACTGGGTCTTGGTTTAACAGCTAAAACAGCTTAGGAAGTGTAATGAAGGACACGTCCACAAAGGAAACATCCTCAAAGGAACAGCAGGAAAGAGTGAAACAGATAATTCCAGTGCCAAGATGGAAGTTTAAAAATGTGTTCTGACTTCCTCTTTCTGCCTTGTTGACAATGACTACCTATCGCTGCTAATTAATTTTAATCCCTGTGTTATATATTTATATATTATTCAGTAGGACTAAGTATTATTAATTACCAGGAATGGAGAAGAGGGGGTAGACTGCAAACTAACCTTACCCACTGAAAATGTGTTCAGCTATTGGTACCACCTAACACTACTGCTTGGGCTCCCAGTGAACTGGGCATAACTCTTCACATGACATTGAGCTGCTGGCTTCACTTCCATATTCTCAGGCCTGCTGAGAAGTTGTGCCAGACTACTTTGTTGCACGTAGTTTTACAGCCAGCCTGAAGCCATCATTCCATTGCAGTATCATGCAGAAGCAGCACGCAAAACCAGGCAGCTTAGCTGAAACACGCAACCCTCACGGTTGCTCATGGGATCAAACTTATTGCCCGTTAGAAAGCAACAAATTACTGCAATTTTGAACAGCCAAGCACAGTATAACTGCTAAACTAACCACATAACAACTACCACTACCATATCACCTTGATTTTTCAACACTAAACCAGATTTGCAAGTACATATAGTGCTGCCATCGCTTATGCCTGCATGTAATTTCAGTTTCATGAGTTCATTCAAATATCTATACAGATCTGATTTTTTGTTGCTTACATATAGATTTAGTTTCCTAAATTCAGGCACTCACAATAGGGAAGCTGTCTCCAATTAGCACTTTTTCTCATAAAACAAATGGACAAACAAATTAATAAATACTGTACTTTTGGGAGTTGCATGCATGAGGACCTTTCCAGTCTGATCTCTAAACCACCCACATGAAACAGTGCCCATTCTTGGCTAAAATCTGCAAAGGAGGTTCAAATTCAGTAGATTTGGAGCACTGTCACTTATGCTTATTTTCCACACCCTTGACTCCCTTCTCTGTAATTCATTTTTTGGGTTAACATGCAAACAATTCCTCTTCTTTGCTATTGTGTAGAAGGTCACTCACAGGGTATTATCAAAGAGCCCCTTGGTCTAGAGGCTGCTTTTGCTCCTGAGAGAGGAGGCAGCAAGCAAATGCCCCAGGGCCAGCACATAAGGGGATGATCACTTGCCTTGTAATGTTTATAGCTGACACTATTTAACTAGCTGGCCAAAGTGTCAAAGCTGCTGATTGCAGTGAGTCTCCTGAGCATTTGGGAATCCCTGCCAAGGACTTCTCTAATCTGTTCAATTTCCAAAGCTCTGTTGCCAGCCTTTGATTACTGCTCTCTGAGAGACAGCAACAACCTTTCCTCCTCATGTATCTGACCTTACAATGAAATTAAAGATATTCTCCACTCAATGTGATTGTACATAAACACTGTAGACAGTTGTTTTAATTACATTATGCTTTGCTACTCTTACTGAGAAATGAGTGTTTCAGAGGACACATTTGCTTTAAATCATGTGCTTTTTATCTGACGACCTCTTGTATGGGTAAGAGAATCCAAGTTCTGTGTTGCACCTAAGACAGGTAAGTTCACTGAAGACATGAAGAGAAAGACAGTAGGAAAAAAAACACAATTTTTTTTCAATTAAACACATAGGATCTTATTCCCCAGATTTTGTATCCATTTAATGTATTTCAATAGCCACTATCCTGCCATTATGTGTTCTTCATTAAGCTGTTTTAGTCTAGTTTGTTGTGTGTTTTGGTTATTTGACCTCACCTTTGTCATATCATATTCTAACTACTTTGGCTTTCTAACTAAATTTACCCCCTCTCTTCTCTTTCTTGCCATGAGAACTTTTGCCTGTACCAATACAGTCTCTTCTTTCTGGATGGAGGAGAGGTCTGAACTTGGGTTTTACAACAAGATGTCAAAATAAAAAGACTGAGAAATTGTTAATACCTAAAAGGGGGGTTTATCAGGGCCAAACTCTACAGCAAGCTTCTCACTGACATTGTTTCAGCAGCTTACTTGCAGCTACAGAAAGCACAAACCTCTCTACTCTACTCACCCCATACTGATGCAAAGTTTGCTCTTGGTACTGACTAGAGAAGGCAGGCAACCCTCTGACACCTCTCACTACCCTGCAGGATTCCGGAAATTTAAGTCTGAGCCTTCCACTCACCAGATACATTCCTTCTACAAGGTCACAGTGCTTATCTTTTCAGAAACCTCCCCCAGAACACCCTGAAGGCCTGGATGTTCACAACAACCCATCTGGGGTGTTACCCAAGGGGTAGTGGCTTGGCACTGAAAAAGGGTAGGTTTAGATTAGATATGAGGAAGAAATTCTCACTGTGAGAGTAATAGGTTTTCCAGAGAAGTTGTGGATGCCCCATCCCTGGAAGTGTTCAAGGCCAGGCTGGATGGGGCTTTGAGTAATCTGGTTTAGTGGATAGTGTCCCTGTCCATAGTGGTAGGGCTGGAACTAGATGATCTTTAAGGCCCTGAATCATGCTATGATTCTCTGATCTGTGGAGCACCAGACCGGAGATGAGCCCTCCTCACAATTTCCCCACAGTATCAATGTTTCACTTGGATAAGCACGCTCTTTGATGTGCAATGACAGCAGCAAGAACACATCTGGATGCCATCACAAAAGCCTCCAAGTTGTACCTCTTGTATCTTGGGGCACATGTTACACTGACTGCTGCTTGGATGGGTGACTTGGGGGGTTGGGTGTGTCAGTGTGTTACGCTGATCAACTGCTATTAATCTTGACAGTTCACCTTTCTTCTGCACAGACAAAACTTAGGTATAAATAATCCACGTTACAATGATGTGCTTAGTTCAGTGCTTTCCTAATTTGGCTCAACATTATCAAGTACTGCAAGGTGTGATTCCCCTACCTCACTGCAGCATATGATAAAAGAGCAGCCACCGAACCGCCCTTCATCCAGAGACTCCTCTCTACAACCAAACTTGAAGAACCTGAGACGTGAGAAGTTTTAAGCCCTCATTCACTAGCTTTTTCATGTGACCATTTAAAAATCTTCCACCCAACAAACAGAGAACTGGAGGAAAGACACCTCTTTTCAAATTGGTTGTAAAAAATTCCTACCTAGCTTCCTTCCTATCTAAATGTTCCTGAAAAGAAGTAGCTTGGTTTATATAGATTAAAGAATGCAGGAGGAAACATCATTTGGTGATTGAAATCCAGCTCGATCATTTCAGTGACAAAGAGATTTCCTCCAGTTAAATCCACAAGGCAGGCAAAAACAAGGTTGTAGAATGAAATAGCCAAATCATTCTTAATGAACAGTGCTTACTGACAAAGGAGGCTGTAAAGAAAATTTAATTCTGAAGGGAAAGGAAATGACTTCCGTTTACAAGCAACCTGTCAACTCCTTTAATGAAAACTTTACGTTTAATGTGTGCACCAGGTAATTTGAGACATTTTTTAGACTGTTCCAAAGGATAAATTGTTATAACTAGATCAATGGTTATGTTTCCAGAGTACTCAGAAGAGTCATCCTGAGAGGCTTCAAGGTCCTTGGAAGATAATTTAATGGTGATTTACCCCACTCCCCTACCCAATCTCCACATATTGCAGTCTGTGAATTCACTACACTAGTCTCTCAGTCACAGCCTGTAACAAACATTCACTCCACATTACTTTAGAATATTAATCTAAACATGCCCTCCTACACAAGCAAATTTAAACTCAGGGCTGGCACAATCTAGCCATTGACAAGAGACTCCAAAATTCCAGACCATTACTTCTATTACAGTCTGTATACTCTGGAATTACAAAACTCCCCCAGTTTTCAATCTTCTTAGCTATTCCAGAACACAAGGACAGTTACTGTAGCCAGCAATAAAGAGGCAACTCTAAGCCGTCTGGATGTACGTAGCCACAGGAATAATTAAGTTGATTCATTTTCAGGAAGCAGGATGAGAAAGCAGCTGTCAGAGGATTCAGCAGATATAAGCTCTGATACATTTTATCTCTTCATTTTTCTGCAGAATTTAAAACCCATTGCAAAATAGTTTGTATTGCTGCAGTTTTGGCTTGCTTTTCTTTCTTTCTTTCCTTCTTTCTTGTGATTATAATTTTCTAGTATGAACCAAGATATTTTTCAGTCTGCAGAAAAGAGGCTTGAAACAATGCAATGGTTTTGATCAAGCTGAGCAGTCTGTTTCCATGCAGTATCAGTATCAGTAACCAGTTCAGCAGTGACTATCATTTTGCAGAACAAATGAGCACACCTAGCAGATGTGATAATGGTGTTGAGAGATAGGAGATGTGACAGCAGTTCCACACAAGGTGTTTAAAAGGTCTATAGCAGGTGTCAGAAAACCTGGTGCTGTAGCAATACATCACTGTGAAATCTTGTTCAGAGAGTCTGGACCAAAATAATTGCCTGCCCTCTGGTGAGGAAAAGAGGGAAGAGAACTTGAAGAGCCTGACCTTGCACTGGATTCCAAGATACAGAAAGTCAAGTAGTAAAGAAAGAAAAAGCTGAAGATTAAGGGATCACAGTTGTTTTACATTTCAGAGAATTTGATTTTTCTGCTTTTTATTTTCCCTTGACTAATGAATCCCAGGTGTGGGAAAACGGACTGAAACCACATGGTTCCTGGGAACTGATGGGTTGAGACTACTCTTAATCCAAGAACTGTGGAAGAGGAGATTGAGGATTCATTACATTCTTGTATGAAAGATAGAATAAGAGCACCAGGGTCATGAGCACGAGACTGGTGAGCACCATGAAACAGAGCGTGAAAGGAAGGCTGAGAGAAAACAAGGAAGGGGTCTGAGGAGTGCGTCCATTTGAAGAAGCTGATGTAAAAAAGTTCAGTTCCCTCCAAGAGATTCCCAGCTTATTGTGTCATTGCGTGGGAGCACCTTGTAAATCACGTTCAGAGGAAATGGACCACTTATTGCCGAACTCTGTTGTATTACATCCTTGGGCTACTCCACCTCTACAGGGAGAGTCTGTGGCCACAGCTTGACTTGGCACTTTCCAAAAGCTCCCAGAATTCTGTTAGCTGCACTGATTATTTTTCCCTTGGATACACAGATTCTGATGGAGAACCACTGGATACCCGTGGAGGCCTCCAGTTCTCTTTTAACATTACTATTTATTTTCTCAGTTGAACCCAGTAACAGTGGCAGAGGCTTTGGCTGGGAGCAGAAAGCATCTTGAACTTAATTGAGAAAAAGACAAAGAGCTGTCACAAAATTCCACTGAAGGGTAATATGGCTAAAGGAATGGGCAAGAAGATGATTTTTACAAGGAATGGAAACAGACTGGAGTACACGAGGGAAAAAGAAAGCAAGCTAGTAGGAAGGATGTTATAAATATGGAAAAGTGACCAGAGCAGGAACAAAGGGGAGTATCAGAATGAGGAGGAAGGCATCTGGAGGATGGCTTGCAATAAAACAAATAAAAATGGGGACAAGTCTGAAGAAGAAAAAAAGAGGTTATGACAGATGTTGTATTTCAACAGAAAATGAAGGCTAAAGGAAAAGAAGAAATGAGATTTTATTAGAAGTTCAGTTAAAAGGAAATAGGAAAAGAGAGGGTAAAATACAGGGGAAATGATGTATTTCTAAAATTATGGCTCAGGAAGCAGCTGACTGAAAGGAAATCTTCCTTAAGGACTGGCCTGAGGAAGTTGAGGATAAAATTAATAGTTACAGAAAGGGAAGTGAACAGTAGTCCTTTACAAACTTGAAATGCGAGTGGCTTTAGAATTATCATCAAAACACATGCAAACACTCTCCATAATGTCTTCATTTTGATAAAAGACAATATGGAAGAAGTTCACTGTCTTCTTGCAGGACTAAAACCAGATGCCACCCACAAATGCAAGGGTTCCATTCAAAACAGTGCTAATCTAAACACACAGGTCAAATACCATTTGCTTGGGTAATATTGGGCTGAAACGGGAATGACTGATACAGACAGGAAACCTATTCCTTGCATTAAATATTTGCAAAAAACTATTTGCATCAGAAATAGGGAATAAAATTCTTTTCCTGTTTGTGCTTTGTGCCTTGAGGTAGAAAAACCAAGAAATAAGAGCTGTGTGACAATGTTTCTACCCCAGTAAAGTGACGTGTAAAGGTAATATGACGGTTTCTGTAAACTTTCTTGTTAGTTAATTGAAGTCTTAGGTCAGACAATATTACATTATTTCCCCCAATGTCTGACAACCTCCTTTGGCAAAATAAAACATGCACAAAATCATTTGTGGGTGGCACTTAATCCAGGGCTTTTCACAGACAAAATGTACTGATCTTCTCAAACAAAATGTTAAGTGAGGGGAGGGGGGAAATGAGGAGATATTTGTATTCTTAGTCATATACCCACGTAATAATTAACATGTCAAATAACACGCTTGTAAATTTTAACAAAAACAATATGAGAGTTACCCATGATTAGGAACATATATTTGGGTGCTGCTTCCCTTAATTACATTAAATGGCATACACTAAATGAAAATTAACTTAATATGTTGGCAAACTGCTGGTTCTACAGGAGGAAAGCAAGGACAAGATTCTAATAGATAGCTCTTTTCCCCTAGGAAAACAAAAACGGAAGAACTCAAGTTCTATATATTAATGATGAATTTAAAAAGAGTCTTTAAATGGGTAGAAAACCAGGAAAAGTGTCAGAGTAGACTTTTTTTAAAAAAAAGTCGAACAGAAGGGTCTGTAACCATTGCACGGTACATCTGATAAATCGATAAAACTGCAAAAAACAACACTTTGCATTACAGCTTCATATCTTCCTGTCTCCTTTACCTGAAGCAAAAACAAATAAAGGTGTGACCAGCTGCATTGCTGAAAGGATCTCTGGGCCCTTTCACCAGCTGAAATCACAGTGTTGAGGTCCATCCTGTCTGAGGTATAATTGGCCACATGGAATTGCATGTGGTGCAAACCTGCCACTGTCCCTGCTTGTGTTGTCCCTCTCCTTGTCTCCAGCGACCCTCTGGCCTAATTTCTAAATGGAAGGGGAGCCAGTGCACCAGGTTCATGTCTTTTTAATGCCAAGAGAAATGGAGTTCCTTAGTCATCTAAGTGACCAACAAATACACCAGCTAGCACAAAGCACCACGCGATATGGGTACAGCTTCTCCACCTTTCAACTTCATACCTCTCCTCCTTGCTAACCTTCTTCCAAACCAGATAGACCTGGAAAATCCATCTAACGTGTCCATGAATTCCACTTGTTCTCAGTAGCAAATTCAGTAAAATTTCCCCATGTACGTTTTTCACAGAGGAGATTTGCCTGTGAAAAATGCTCAACGATTAAACACTCTATATGCAAAAGCTCTGCAATTTTGCTGAGCTTTGCTAATACTTATGTATTGCTTATGTAATACTTGCTGTTCCTTCAGCAAGTCCAAAAATTGGCTCACCACTCAAACAATAAAATTTCTTATTTAGTTAGAAGTACCCCCTCATGTTTATTCTGTTACTCACATGAACAAAGGAAAAGGAAATTATAAATAGAAGCTGGAAGCTTCAGCTTTTGTTTTCTGGACATGACCTAAGTGACTTTCACCATTTCATTGCTACCTTTTTATTTTCTTTATTGTTTGTTTATTTGTTCATGTTTTGGGCATTGCATTTCATTAGAAAAGTGAAACTTCCAAAGTTTCTACCTAACAACAACATGAAAGACTGAAAACGTGGTTTTGGATTCAGTTCTTTGAATTAGAGAGCTAAATTACATATTTAGGCTTTTCTGATGGATGCATAAACCCAATGTTTGATATGCTCATGTGGGACTATTTCATTCAGTCCCATTATTTGCATGCCCTTAGAGTTAAGGTAAATGGTTAGACTGAGCATCTAGGAATGATGAAAAAGTCAGTTGTTCAGATGTGCCATGCCTCTGAATGAGCCTACAAGTTATTTTACACCATAATTTATAGCAAAAGTAAGCTGTAGTAATTTTTAGGCAAAGTCTTGTTTTCATATTCATGTCCCTGAAGAAAAGTGAGCTCAAAAACATGCCTACAGAACACAAAATTCTTAGCACATATCATATTAATAACTGTTTCAAGTGATAATTGCACTGTTATCAGAGATATTCCAGTCTGTGCCACAATGATAAAAATAGCTGCATGAAATAACTGAATGATTCACAAAAATACACAAAGCAATGAAGAGGTTAAACCCATTGCAACTTGTGAGATGCTAGCTATAAATATTATTCTGTAAATCTGCTGCTCACAAATTACTGACTTGACAGATGATAATAAGTGCTGTCAGGACTATTACAAACCAAGATCTGCTTGGAACTGCCAAACATACACAAAATGTGTATGTCCAAGAGAAAAGAAAAGAAATGTTTTCATTGCCATTTTAAAATGTTCTGAAATGACTGAGTAATATCTTTGGAAAATTCTGAATTTTTGTTGTCTAGTCCAATGAGATTTTTGGCTCAGGTATTTATATCATTACTGTGCTGGTCATATACATAAGAACAACATACATTATTTTTCCTCCTGAATTGTGGCATGTAACCAAGAATATAAGGAATTCAACCAGACTATTCTTAGAAGAAGAAAAGGCACAGATGACTTGTTTTGCCATTCCTCATTTTAAGAACTGCAGTGAAATGGTTTATGGCTTCAGAAACCTGTATTTTTCATTGCTGCAAAGGAGCAATCTTGTCTCCCCACAGATCAAAGGGAAGCTTTTTTGGGATCTACATGCAGTACTGGAAAATAAACTACTCCCCAGGACAGAGAGCAGTGATTTATATGACACCCAATACTAACACCTACAATTCAAAAGCATTCAGTCACCTCACTGTGATTACAAAACCGATCTGCTAGCCAGGGAAGTTGGGAATGGAACAAACTACTTAGGTTACCCAATGCTTCGGGAACATGATAGACTTCCACAAGCACATGGAAAGCCATCCACAGTTATATGAAATCTTAACTAAAGATGTGTTAGCAACCATCAGGACTGGTCCCATTGCTCCATCCCCTTCACGACATGCATAGGAAGCATCTGAAAAAAATCACATTTTTGTTGCCCTCTAGTGAATACTATGTCAATACCATATTCTCAGTTTATTTTTTTCCTCCTTTTCCTTTCACTCATATTAAATCAGAGCCAAAGGAGGTTTTCTCACAAAAGGATTAAAACAAGATTGGCTTCAAGTTTACTTCCCACTATTGACTTGAAACTACCAATGGCATACACAGAAACACACACATCTCCAGAAACACATCGATCCTGCCTAGGCGGCTAAATAATGTCTTAAAATAGTGCTATTTCTAGTAACCAACTAGTGAGTTTTGGGTGGATAGGGGCTTACAATCTTCCAGTAATGAAAGATCCTTTCTCTGATAACTTGAATGCTATCACTGCACTTTTTTCCACATTGCCACAAATCACTGCACTTCTTTCCATATTGTCATTAATCCACATTTCTACTCAGCCAGCAGACTCCTTCTTTCCTACAGCTCTATAATTATTTACTTTATGGTTTTAGGCAGGAGATAAATTTAGAATTAAATGCAAGATATTTGTTTTCCTTCGAAAGGTTAGATTCGGATTCTGTGCACTCCAGACCGCAGCAGTCACAAAAAAAAAAAAAAAAAGGCATCACACTCATTCTGCAGTTTCCCTAATGCCTCATATGTGACTACACAAAGGATTTGTTTGGTAAATTTGCTCAGGTCCAGAAAGAAGCCAAATGGGAGATGTCATCATCCAGGGGCACAGACATAGTGTGTCCAGACACTTGTTTCACATGGTGGTAACAAGGAGTCTAGAAGTGAGGTTACAGACACAAGGAGGTCAATCCCCATCTTGATTCTTTGGCTCTGTTTGTAATTGGAGTGCAGAATGGCATGTGAGGCAATGACAACAAAAGGTTCTGTGAAACTTTTCTACTATTTTATCCTACTGGAAGTCAGGCAGAAAAGGGGAGAAAATTCCTGTAAGGGAAGAGTGGTGGGAATGATGCAATATGTGTTTCTGTGTATGAAGTGTTCACAAAGACAATGTGTTAAGAGTCAAGGGGAAACCACTGTGTAGAGGCAAGGCACACCAGGTGGGAGAGGGCTGATGTTATCAGGGCTGTAAAGTCAGAGGAAGGAAATATCCAGGGAGGGAAAGGTGATGACAGCCTAACTTTGAAATGACTTTGTGAAACACATCTGGAATTAAATTCTGCCTGATTTTTAGGATAAAGGATGTAAGCATGGATGAAGCTGGCATCAACACAAAGCAGGTATTTTCTGTAAAATAAGATACACCCAATATTTAAACACCTGATTCTTTTGTGACACACCCTCTGTCACATCAAAAATGCATTAAGTCCAAAGCCTGTTGAGAACAGTCAGCCATCTCTGGTATTTTCTCTATACAGGCTACCCTTGTCACTGGCTTTCCACTGAAAAATTGGGATTGGCTAGTATTTTCTGAGCAATCCCAAGTCTGCCCAGCAGAAGGCAAATGACTGCACTGTCACTGCCCCATACAGCCACACAGCCAGTGCAGCAAGAGCAATATTCCTATGCAAAACCACTTCTTGTTTTTATCTTCTTCTGCTGCCTGCTACAGACTAGGATTCTTCCCTGACCTTCCTGGCTTTTTTCCTTCCTTTTTTCTTTTTTTCTCTTTTTTGAGTTCAGATGCACTCCCAGGAGCACACTAAGTGAACCCAAATATCACCGCGTAAGCCCCATGCAGAAACATGCAACCTTCTATTAGAGAGACGGGCTGGGGGAAGCCTCATAAGGATGCTATTATAGTGGGAGAGAGGAAAATAGCAGCTCCCCACGGCAGCTGTGAAGCGGGCGGAGTGCCCAGGGGCCCCGTGGCAAGGGGCAGTGAGTGCAGGACGGCTGGTTTCCATGGAGGAGCGAGCCAGGGAGGCAGGAGAGACGGCTTGCGGGAGGCACTGCTGCTGGCTGCTGGCATGAGGAGGAGAAATACCTCCTGTTATTTCACCTACCATCAACACCCACATCTTCAGGGGGCTCAGTTCAAATCTACTTACACCTTCTGCTTCCTCGGTCTCGTCTCCTCTGGGGGAGGACCATGACTCAGAATACATCGTGCTGTGCCTGGTTTGGTGGGTTGCAGTGATTTAAAGAAGCACAAACTGGTAGGCCTGAGCTTTAAAGAAATAAATAAATTTTAAAATCTAGCAAAGCAGCACAAGCCCAAAGCTGACTGACTGGTGGCTTTTGGCACCCTCTGCTCTGCAGGAAGGCCCTGCAAATGTCTTTTGCACATCATTAATCGTTTCCAAACTAAACACCATCTTAGCAGAGATGGTGTTGCAACTCATAGGCCATTACCTACCAAGCAACAAAAGTGATGGCTGCTGGAGAGACAGCCTATTGACAGCAGGGTTCTGCCAATTACCAGTATTTTTCATAGAGGTAAAAATAAGAATCTTCTGTGCTGATCCAGTACTGATCAGCATCACTATGTCTGAGTCCTGCATCAACATTTACATGGGGTATATATTTTCTACACATTGGAATATTACTGAATTAAAGTGATAGTAAATCTGACTCCCCACAATGTTCCCTTCCACCATATAAACCATTAGCTCTCGTGAAAACAGCATGCACCTGCCTTGTATCAGTTTTTCTCTGCTGTAGAATGGGTAGAAGACTATTTATTGCATTCATGGTAAGACTACAAGATCCTTCCAAAATCTGTAATGAACATGAGTTCATTAGATAGAAGAACTTATGTATGTGCAAAGCCCTATTACAGCTTTGTTCCCATTTCTGTCAGAAGGAAAGAGGGGGGAAAATGCTTCCTCCTAGAGTTTCTTGGGAAGGCAGTAAACCACTCCAGTCAAAATTTCAGATAAGTAGCATCCTCTTTAAGACAAAAGAGCTCTGAAGTGAAAGCACAAAAGTTTTAAGAACAGCAAATGTCTTGTTGCCATGTACATAAGACCAAGTCCTCAAAATTGTTATTTGACACAGCCACCTCCACAAGCAGCAAGACAGGATCCAAGATAAGTAAGTATTTCTTAATGAAAACAAAATTCTAGTTTTCTTATAGAGTGTTCCCAGCAAACACTGTTCTTGATGTAAGTTCAGGCCTGCACTGCAACAAGGATGATTGGTAGGGGATCTTTGAGCTGCTGAGTACAATGCCAAGGTCCTTCCCATCCCAGTGACAGCCACCTGCCCTCCCTGAAGCCATGCTCTTCACGCATCTGCAGCACATTGCTCATAAAACTCACCAATTCTGAGTCTCTGATACCCACATAAAGAACACCAGTGGCAACCAAATATCTCCCCCAACTATCTGCTGGCATTACTGACAGATAACACAGCATGTTTGGATGCGATCATTTCCTAATAGTTAAAAACGTTAAAAATGCAAGCCATGGAGTGGAGCTACAACTTCTATTAACCAATATACAGTGCTTTCTGCTGAGGAAGGTACTGAAGGGAAAACAAGTCAGTGAATTCCCTGACAGCACACTGCCCCCAGAGCTCCTGGGCACTGGGATGTTGGAGGGATCCTGGTCCTGGGTGCCCTGCACTTGAAGCAGAATTGGTGGCCAGGGGAGGCTGAGGCTGTAGAGAAAACACTTTGCCCAAATCAGGGCAGCCTTTTTCAACAGGCAGGATAGGCTCCAATGGCTTCAAAGGAGAAAAATTTAAGAGGGCTTGAGTGATGATAAGGGAAGTGCTGCTGTTCTAACAGATTTCGCTCAGGCAGCAATGCAAGCCTAACTTCACTGAGAGAGAAGAGCCGTGTAGTTCCCTGTGGATGTGGAGAGTCTTCACCTGTGCACAAGTTCTCAACAAAAAAATCCCTGGTTTACCCTGGTTTCCAGTGCTTTTCACTCCCATGGGTTGCCTATCAAAATGAGATAACAAGAAGAGAAATCAGGGGACCAAACCGACCCTTGGAGTTACTTTAATCAACCTGGTGAGACCAGGAAACCTTTCATATTCCTTAAGATTTATGTTCTTTCTGCTCCCTCCATGAAGTAATATAAAACTTGAGGAGAAAGAAACAAACCAAAGGACTGAAAAGAAATATTTATGTCTGATAGAAGCATCTGAGAGTCCCAAGTGGGGGCCTTAAGAACCTGGTGAATGGTCTGTTCCAAAAGTCAATACATCTGAAGAGACAGCAGGCAATGGCCAAAAACCCATCAATCAACAGTCTATTGTATACAACCCTTTCTATGTGTATGTGTAGCTCTAGCACACAACAGGCTTCAATCTAGATTGCTGTTGCAATACTTCAGTTCATTTGGATAGTTTTTTTCATTATCTCAAATTCTTGTTCACAAAAACAGTCCAGTAAATCTATTCTGAAGGGCTTTTGTTATCATGGGTTAGTTTTTAGGGCACTTTATCTAAAGAAGTTGGATACTTCACTGAAAAAAATCCAGATATAAAATTATAATCAACCTCCTCAAAGCACTTTAAAAGAAGTCTTATTTATTCTTGGATTTTTGGAAGACTGCAGCCTACATATTATTTGTCATTTTAATCTTTTTGGCCAATTTGATAATTTTAATCTTTTTTCTTTTCATGCATGCGCCTCCAGAAAAACTTCTTAAAATAAGGGAAGCCACAAAGGAGGAACCATCAGCAAAAGAAGGCACCAGGAATACTTCCTCATTTTAAGACTAGAGCAACTTAGAGAATCAGTAAAAAATTAGAGAAAGAACATCAGATATAAGATGGCCTGGAAAAAAATTAATAATCCAAATAATCAGCTTCTAATGGGCTTTTATATACCATTCAGCAGAGAGCTTCCAGTGACAACATTTCCATGCATATCCAATTTGCTATTAATTACAGCAAGTAGTGAAAAGAGGTGAAACCGAGCACAAAAATCTGCATGCGCATAAGAGACTTCCTGTGGTAGAACTTGTCTCCAGAGTGGTGGGTGATACCAACCAAACATATCCACAATATACAAACCTGTGAAGTTAAAATGCCCTCAGCTCCCAAAAGATGTTGGGGAACAGGAAGCATTCAGGTGTCTATTTAGACTAGATAAGTATAGGATGACCACCCAAGGACAATCTGGCAGGAAAATGGATGTGACTGGGGACTGGGGGCAGAGACCACTGAATGTGCAAACCTCTCACCCCACCAAGAAGCTCCTGCTTTCAGCTTCCCTCTGTGTTTAGGCATCACTTGCTGCCCCAAACTGGGACTTGGGTGTTGAGCAGGGAGCACAAATCACAGCCAAATACAGCTAAGCAAAAGGAGGAAAAAAACCCTATCTCAACAGACAGCTTAAAAACCAACTCCCCGAGCCCAGCAACCAGAGCAGGCTGCACATGGAAGCAGCACCAGCAGCTGAAACTCTGGCAAGGAGACTCGTGTAGGAGTTGTGCTCGCGCTCGCTGAAGGGCTGTGGGCAGGTGGGAGGAACCTCGCTTTGCTCGGGGAAAGGAAGGCGACGAGAGGGAACAGGAGCCCTATTGTGATGTGCCTATGCTGGGGAACATAGAGGATGTAAATTAACATAGTTTTCCCTCTACATCCTTTTTGACTGATTTCAGAAGCCTGACGATGGATAGTATTACTGGGGCAGGCTCATCTCAGGCTCTGAGGACGTTGCTGAGGAACAGTAATATCAGGGCATGGTGTCTCTTCAGGAAGCCAATCTGCAAGGGTCGGGGTGCCACAGCTGTAGCTTCTCCACCATGCCTTGCTAGCCCTTGTGGATCTTTCACATCCGAATGGGGCAGGCAGCAGCAGAGCCACCAGGAGCCCTCCATATATTTTCTTCCCAGCACTGTGACTGTCAGCATACCTAAGGGGGCACCTGACAACCACACCCCCTTAGGTGGGGGGTGAAACTTAGGATCAACCTCTCTTGCCTCAGCTCTCAGCCTGACCAATCAAACTGCCACCACTCACTGCTTCTTTTGCAGTCCCAATTCCCTCCTCCCACTCCAAGGATTTGAAGTATTACAGTAAGCACCTCCAGCACCTCTGACAACCCTGCTCTTCCCAGCCTACTGTTGTTATTGCAACCACCTAATAAATTCCCCCAATACATTCCCCTACCTGGGAAAAGAGGGAGAAGGATTCTCCACTGTTCACAAGGATGCTGAAGGCTTGAGGAGTGGAAGGGATGGATGTCAGCTGGAGCAAAAAGACCAGTGCATGTTCCCCATTGCAATGGAGGCTCTGGCTCAAAGGAATGGAAAAGCACCCGTGCCCTCATGGACAGCAAGTACTTCTCACAGAGCAGCAGATTTTTGAGACACAGAGGGTCAACCTCTGCCACTGGGCCAAGGCAGAGCTTTTTAACTATGGGCTCCCAAAAGCAGCCCTCCCTTACTAAGGCCAAACTAACAGGAGCTGTTATCTAAAGCTAGGTGTGTTTGTTGAGCCCTTTTACTTGCCTTGTCCTCCTCTGGCACTATGCTTTCCAGAGATAGTTCACTTATCTTCGAGCAAGAGCCACACTTGAAACATGGCACACATATGCAATGGTGCTCCTATAATTCTCCTTCCTGGTGTTCTTTTCTCCTTTAATAACAGAAGAGGCAAGCTGTGATTCTGAATGACTGTAGCACAAACTGGTGTGAGAAAGATGTGTAATTTTTCCTTCTATACCATCAGGAATCACATTTTCAAATGCAAACCTCAATGTTTGATGCTGACATCAGCTGTACAGAACAAATGTGGCTTCAGCACTAAGACCTCTGATGCACATGCTCCCCTGCTGGGGAAGCCCTGCCTGAAAAGGAGGTTTTCCTTCGTATATAGAGCAAATTTCATTCCCAAGAACTGTATAATATCTTATCTTGCCAAATGAGCTCAGCAGAGTGTGCTGCAGAATTTTCCTCTTAATTTTACATTTTCTTCACAGAGTAAAGCAAGTTTTAGGCTCCACTGGACAGAAAATAGAATGCTAGACAGGACAGACAGCTCTCCATTTCAGAGTTGATAAACCTCCATATAAAAAGGCATCTCCTTCAGACTTAGTAAATTCACTCATTGGAAGGAGCAGATGTTAAGTTTCCAGTTTTCATCTAATCAAAAGTGAGAAAGGGAGACAGCTTTTCCACTCCTGAGATGCTCAGAAATTTGGCCAGCTGAGACAAATTCTTTAAACTTTAGAGCACAATGCAAATGTGTCTAAGAACAGTGGAGAGGGAAATCTGTTCTGAGGAAGCACATTTCTCCCTGTATTTGCAGCTGAGCTACACAGAAGCCAAGATGGCACCTATGTGAGAGGCACAAGAAGAACCAGCTTTGATGGTATCACTTGTCCCTTCTCAATGGATCTCTGTGACTTTATCTATCCATTGCAATTCCATGGGCACTGCAACAAGCAACTCCTGTTTTATTCTACAAGGACAACTGATTAAGCAATATTCCTAGCATCTTTACTGAAACCATAAACAATAGTATTTTATTTCATTTCCACTAGAAAGGAGTGAAACCCACAAACAAATAAAATTGGTCATCAAGCCATCTCAGGAGAGGCAAAGATTCGGGCTTGTAACAGGTTTCCCAGACAAAAGACGATCAGAGCTTTAAGGTCCCCTCTTATCTCATAGCTCCATAGGCCTAGAAACAAGGAGGTCAAGGACATTGCAAGAGTGAGATTCCTACCTTTAAGGGCTAGCAGTGCTTACCTCAAGTCATGCAGAGTTAAAAGGTGTTAAAATGTCAGCATTTTCACCAATGGGAATGTTAAATCATTCTTGTAGCTGTTTTACATCAGTTAGAATTAATCTTTCTTTCCCTATGAGCCCTGGATTTTTCAACTAAAGGTTAATCAGGAAGACTGCCTTTTAGTTGCAGGAACGTTTTTTTTTTTTACTTCCTAATTCACTGCAGAAATAAGATTTTTATAATACTGCTGACCTTCACAGAGTGGTATTAAGATTTTATAATCACTCCCATGAGTGGCCTGCATAATTAAACTGTGCCTTCATCTCTCCTGGACAGTGGGACCATTGCAAGCTCATACAGACCACTTATTTGCTGTACAGCCACTTTTATACCCACAACACACAAAGAGCAGGAGGTAGAATTACATAGAATATGTGAGAGAAGAAGAGGTGAAAGGATTAAGGGCAAAGTGAGTCTCGCTAACTTAGGTGCTGATGGCAAACAGGTGAAACACAGACTTCCTTACCTACATAAAGTACTGGTATGTCTGTGCTGGTTACCCAGTTCCCACCTTACTCATGCCTAGACACCATGCACTATTCTTAAATCTATTCTTCTTTGCCTCTTGGTGCCTTCTGCTCCCGTTTATGCGTGGCAGCACCAGCAATGAAATAATTTCCCCATTCATTCACAGGCCCCAGCCTAACCTCTTTCAGCACCATTTAGTTCTGCAGGAAAGTCCTTATGTCAGTCCCAAGGGTCATTCACTCCTTTCGACCTTCTCCCTTGTAATTACCAGGGCTCCGTAATAAACTTAACCACGGCCATACATCATTATTTGTGAGCATCGTTTACCCTGCCTAGGTCTATCAATATTAAATTGCCATCCGTAGGAAAACTGGTGGCATTACTTTGGGCACAGAAGGAGGTTTAGGAAATATGGCTGCTCCCAGGAAACTCAGAAAAAAATCTCCATCAAGACAGTGCCACCAAGCCAACCCTGATCATCGCAGCAGACAAATTACCTCCTGATTTATTCTGTCCCAACAAATGTCTGCAAGGGCTGCCAGGAAGCAGAAACATTTGTTTAATCAAAGCCTCTGGAAAATTAAACACTTTTGATGCCTGTGATAGGTATCACCTTCCTCCCCCTCTCTTGCTCTGTTCCCCAACCACAGTGCTAGAGATGCTCTCCTCCTCTGCAGCACAGTGAAGAACAGAATACAGATGAACAATTCAGAGCCGATAAATCCATCTTGTTTTACTTATTCTTGCTTCCTCCTCAGCTTTCCTCCCACTGCTGTCCCCTGCCACACAAATACACATACATATAAGCACTGTCTTAGCTAGGTCAGCATGATTTTTTTTCTCCTTTTGTCCCATAACAAATTAACCTCATCAATATCAAGACTCCCACCATGCCTTCTGCACTCTGTCTGCTGCTACATCATCTGGGTTCATACTGGCCTCTTGTGAACAGAACTCCCACTGCAAAGGATGCAAAGGACAGTTATGAATTCTAAAGCATACTCTTGCCCCTTTCTAAACAGCTTTTTCTTTCTAAAACATGATGTTCAGATAAGATTAATCAAGGAAGACCTACTCAGGGAAGAGCTAATTAAAAAGTTTTCCCCCACACTCTTTGGCAAGAGACCTGGGGAGTGACAACTGGCTGATTTGGTTGCAGAATACTTCTTGCATGGTGCTGGTACACAAAACTATCACAGTGAGTATGGTGCTGGTACACAAAATTATCACAGTGAGACTGGTTATGAATTCTGCTTGACTTCTAGCTGAAGACTAAGTAGTTATTTGCTGTTAAAAGATAAATAGCCTTTTGCTCTTCCTTGGGTGTTAAGAAAGTATTAGCAAAAAGAAGTATCCCTTTAAATCCTTCCAGGAAGAACTTGGGTCTGGGCAGAGAGGTCCACAGTACACACACAGATCAGAAAGGAAAGGCTTTTGCTGCTTTTTTGCTTTTTGAAGTGAGGAAAATGAGATTGATCAGGATTCACAACTTGCTACAGAGCTGCTCACAGCTGCTGATGGGAATAGAGATGCTTTTTTCTGTCAATACAGAACACATCCTGTGGGCTTTTACAATGTTCATCTGCCGTTTTGCTGTGCCTTTGTATTTGCTTTTTTTAAAAAGGGCGTACTTAAATTGCTATTATCTTGCACACAACTATAATTTAAATGAAAATGAGGTAGTTTTCAGACATGTCCACAGCACTCTAATTCAAACAGGATTTTACAGCCATTTTTACTGTGAGAAAGCTGTTAAGAGTTCCTCAGAAAGGAAAGGAAGGCATGGATCTGCTCTTTCTGTGCAACCTCAAATGTGTCAGAGCAGTGAACTAAATGATGCTATTTCAGGCATATCATGTTGTGTTATTTTTGGTAGTTCCCAGCAGTTTGGTAAAATGGGAAGCACAAACCACCACCGTGAAAGGTTCTGTTACGCTTTCTTTAACCAGTAGCACACATGGATTTTTGCCCAGTGATGACAGTATTTAACGTCTCAGGTGTTTGGTAGCCATGCTGATTTTATTGTGGTCACCAGAAATACCTGCAGTAGCAAAATACTTCCATTCAAAGACGGCCCAATCTGGAACTTGTGGACGTGACTTTTTAAATATGACACAGAGCGTAGAAGTCCATATATTTATAATTGTAAAAGTCATACTAACAAACATATCAGTGGGCACAGGTAGGGGCACTTAACTCTGGTTGGTTCCCTTGCTTTCATGTTCTGCAGTCTCTCCTGAGTGGAGTGGACTTGCTCCCGACCCAGAAGTTCCAAAACCTGATGCTCACTAGCAATTATACACGTTATAAACCAACCAGAATTGTGCAGTATTCCTAGCCATAAGCACAGAAGCAGGAGTAGAGAGTAAAGGAAAATCATATTAGTAAGACGTACCTACAGCACAGATAAATATTCACTGGGTAATATAGTGCAATCTTAATGGAAATTTTAGAACAGGACTGCCCTATTTGCTAATGTTTTCTGCTGCAACTGCTATAATACATCTGGCAAAACTGCCTTTTGGGGTAAATAAGCTTAATTCCATTGAGCACAAATAATGGCATTGATTTTTTCCAACAAAGTTTTGTTCAGCTTATATTAGGATGAGCTGGAAGTTACATGTGATCCACTTTGTAAAGGTTTTGTTACGTTATGAGCAACCATGCTGAGGGATAACTCTAGGGAATAGGCCTCAAAACTTGTTTTATCTTTATGCTTTTAACAGGAATCCTGCATCAAATATAGGTTGTCATAAGAGTTCTTTTTTTCCCTGTCCTTGTCTGAACTGAGATTGCTCCCAACAGATGAATGAGGTGAGCATCTCCTTTTGAAGCTACTATTACTGTCCAGCTAAGGCCAATATTGCAGACTGCTGTGGCCAAATGGCCATCTCTATTATAGGACAGTGTCCAAATTCTGCACTCTAGCATGAGAAAAAACAGAGTGCAGTGCCTAATAAACCTTTTTTACTTCATTTTCTTTTATGCATTGTAGCAGCTGCAGTAACCCCATTTCACTTTTCTTCAGTCTTGGTAACTTGACATGCAAGGTTCACACCATTAGACCATCTAGTCTGAACCATCTCAGACTACCATCTGGCTTAGATAGGAAGACACTGAGAGGTGTCAGGGAGACTATTTTATCAGTGTTTATATCTCTATTAATTTGATTTTAGAAATAACACTTAACAACCTATAATGGGCCTTTGGCAGCTGTATTCAACAGACACAAATCAGCAAAAATGCATGAAAATTGGGGAAATTACAACAGAATAGAACAAACTGTTCTTGCTAACAGACTGAGGAAGACATTTAATGCTCTTAAAACTTCCCTCTTTCTCTGTTTAAGATCCATCTCTCACCCATATGTATCTACAGATGAACACGTATGTCTTCCACTGGACAAGGTCAAGACAGCAGCTATTGTATCTTACAGCTGGCTCTATGTCCTAAGTTGTACATGAGAAAATTTCTGAAGAGTTCCCTCCTTCCTAGTTGTAACTGTCTGCAAGAAGAGAGCTCACCTTCTATGAGAAAAAGAGCATTATTTTGTGGTTACATTTTTGCAATAGGCCTTATTTATAATATGACTTTCCTTCCCCATGTACAATAGTATAACTGACCTGAAATCAACTTAAAAGTGATTATTGTGCAGAGATTTTTGGGTTTTTTTAAAAAGACAATTAAATGACAGGTTGTACTGTTGGTTACTGAAGGTCATTAATTTTTATTGTGAATGTAGGAAATATGTCCAGATATTTACCTACAGTACAAATTATATAAATGATAATCAGAAAGGAAGTAATGCATACCTAAACAAATGCACATATAATATACAGGGCCCAATTTAGATGCTTTTAAGTCTTAGCCATAGGTGGGAGTGCATTCATGCTGAAAGCGTGGTATTACTGTGGGAACATATTGAAGATACAGATGCTGCCTTAGGCAGCCCTTCTTCCCACGCAAATCCTCCTTTGCCAACACTTGGATCAGTCTGGGTGGATGTAAGGTGCTGAGATAGAGTAATGCAGGCTCACACATGCCTCTTATGTATGCTTCAAGCCTGCCCTGCAACACTCTTCTCCCTAGTTTTTGCCACCAAAGTGGCAAGGTATGTTTTCTCAGGTTGGCTAGTTACTGGGGTTTTGAAGGATTGTAAAATGAAGTTCAAAATCCAACACTGAGCCAGCTGCAATTTTTCTCTAGCCATCTGCAAATGCATTAAGTGGTGGTGTGAGCCAAGACAGAGAATATTAATAACATGAGTGGCAGAGCATATTTGAAATTGCACATGGAAGAATTTAGGTCCTGAGCTTGATGGCATAATGATGTGCTAGAACTGTGGTGCTCTGACAAGAACAAGGCAACAAAACAACAAAAGCTCTTGCAAATTCCCAGCCATGATTTGTGAAATGTTTAAAATGACCAGAAACAAGAAAAGTGCACACATATTTGTATTTCCTGATGTAGGTATGATGTCCAACCTGCCACATTAAAATAGGCTATCTCTGCATCTACCCTTGTCATGCATACTCTAGTTGTCTTTTTTTTTGGTCTTTTTTTTCTAATATTAGTTTTGCAATGTGATTTTCACTCTTCAGATATCAAACCTACTGTCTATAATCTTACCCCTTCTTTCTCAATTGAGCTTTCCAAGGCCATTTCTGCAGCTGATGGAATCTGAAAAAGAATGCTGTACCGCACTGCCAAGACTCCATGAAATTTTCACCCATGTATTGTATCTAACACCTCAAAGTCTATTCCATAAGTTTTCCAGGAAAATGAGTGCATAACCTCTCTACCTACCCCATCATCCAATACTTCTGTTTCTGCCAACCACACAGAATGCATGAGAGAGAACTCTCCAAGGCACAATCTTGTTTATTTATGCATGTGCTGATCACCTTGTAAGCAAGCAAGATACTTCCACACTGCAAAAACTTGTAGTTTAGATCAGGCAAATGATACAATGCAACTCACTCATGAGGAAAGAGAAATCACAAGGCTGTGCAGCAGATCTCTTTGTCCCTAAGACAGAGTTCTTGGTCCTTACTTATTAATTCATATCAATCTCCCTCTATACATGGGATATTATAGAAACTGCTGAGTTTTTGTAGAGAAATTAGAGCCCAGCAAATGTTGAACCTCTCAGAAGGCTGAATTGTATGGAGTTCTGCTTGTTCTGACCATCAACTCATCACAAACATTAAAGGGAATAGGTTTCAATTTATGAAAATATGGAAACTACAGAACACCAGGTATTTAAAAGTGTGCATTTGGGAAAAAAGATGAGGAGAACACTTGAACCACTGTTCTTGCTCACATTCAGTGTAGCACACACTGTCAACCACCAGTCGCCAGAGTACAGCTTTGCCTCCACTGAATCACCTCTCAAAGCCAACAACTAGCCTTTCAAATGGTCAACTTCCCAAATGGCAATGAAACATTAAAATTCAGCATGAGAAGAAGATGAGGTGCAAATAAATCTTTCTTATTTCTTTATCTTCTTTAAGGATTCTTGCTTACTAAACTTGTACTACTTTCAGTTTCACTAGGGAAGATACCTACTGTCACATTCCAGAAGTCAACTAAAAATCACTATATTTCTTGCTACTCTTGAAAAGATTTTGTGGATTGAGCTTGACATGGATTGAATACAATGGCTTTCTCTTGTGTTCTAGCATCCCTGGGAATAATTGTTTGAATCCTCTTCAGACAGCATGAATGGAAAGCATGTGCAGGTTCTGTAGCTGATAGCTGTTTCTTTCTTGGTGTTTAGGGTAGAAGTGGCTTCAAAACTTTTACCTTTCCTCACAGACAGTGCATCTTTTACATAACCTGATACCCACTCTAGTGTTCCACACTGCTCCATCTGGCATGTGAAGCCAATTAGCAAACACTTCCTATTTGCAATTTTGAGGAGTTCTGTCTTGCAGCTCTCTGGCCTCTAAGCCCCATGCACTGACTTTGTGCAGTTTCCCACAGCTGCATAGCCTGAACTCAAACATGGGAGCACATTTCTAATCTGTTAGCTAACAAAACCACATCAACAGAACTTTGGGGAAACTAAACCTCTGCCCCTAAAAGCATCATGATTACAATTCACCCTGTTAATGAGTGATAATCAATATTGGCCTACTGAGGAATTGAGTGTTTTTAATATCCACATTAGTTGAGATGCTGTTCTATTTTAGATGTCGCTGACCACTAAATAAATCCTGTCAAAAGGCAGCCTTCCCCTTGGTAAACAATCTTCTGCTTTTTTTTTTTTTCTCCCAATGAGTGCTCTCATAACTGAAGTGAGAGAGGGGAATGTGCTCCTCCTGGATGCAGCCAGGATAAAGAGCTGCCATAGAACAGAGAGAACATATAACCTGAAACAAGCAGCTGAAGTCTGTAATGATCAAAAGGTCAAATTTTGCAATCTAATTCACCCAGCCATTCTTGTTTGTAAGACTACCAGGAAAATTAAAGGAGTTTATTTGAATGGACTGGTGCCTAAATGCTTTTGGCACACAAACAGCATGTGAGAAGAATAATTGGGAAGATATAAATGAAAACAGGAGCAAGTAACATTTCAGCTAAATATCAGAAAAATAGTGTCAGGCTGTGGAATTACCTTCCAATATAAATAGAAGAAATAGCCTAGGCTATTTAAAAGTTAGCTGAACGAATCACTTGCTAATAAGTTCCATGCTCACTGAGAACCCAAAAAGTCTTTTGTCATCCACAGTGGACATAATTCTATCCTGATTACAGATGTAAAACATATTCAGCTTAACTAAAAATGTAATTTGTTATATTCTACTTTGGGTGCATCACTTATCTAATGGAATGTCTCCTAGGAAAGCAATTTAGTAGTGCAGCCAATAACACTGTCTGCAGTTTAAATGGGACAGAATTAGCATAAGTTCAACTTAATAGGGACACATTCAGCTAAGACCAATTGTGCTACATCACAGCAAAATTCTACAACCCTGAAGTTTTATAACCACTACTGGTACTACAGGAAAAGCGCATATATGAAATACCTGTCTAACAGAAGGGGTGGTTTTAGGTGCAGTGCTGCATTTTTTCATTGCTATCACATTCTGTTGCTGTTTCAGGTCTTTTTAAATCTTGTTTTTAATGGCCTCTTCACTTAGTTGGTATGGACACTTATCAGAATGAGCAACTCTCCATGTACTTGTACATACAGTTCTACTGCAATACAGAAACCCATGCCTTGTTATCCTCCTGCACTGGAAAAGAGGTGGTAGATGGTTGCTGCACTTCAGTGAATCTCCCAAAAGCATTTAGATTCTGAAACAGTTGCCTCTAGTAATCCTCACTATATTGCAGAAAATGACTTTTTCACATATTCCAGATTTTCCTCCTCCTCAGCAAGATGAAAGAGTCAACCAAAAATTAATCTGCCAGCCTGGAGATCTAGACAAATGCTATTGTTTTTTGTAGGTGAAAGAAGAGGTCCAGGCTTTGTTAAAGGGTATGAGCAATCTGTTAAGAATAGATGATCTAGAACCCGCAGAAGTATGTTACTGCAAGAATGACTCAGGCAGTAATCATCACAACAAACTTATAAATAGTACAGAAAAGTACTAATTCAAAATGACTTCTCACCTCATAAAGTCATGGTACAGAGCAAGTCATGTACCAGGGAGTTTGTTTAGTCTGTTACCTGTCTCCCATGCCAATTCTTGATGGAAAAGCTCCTCATGTTCTAGGTAATTATAGGAAATTTTTCTTCTAATGTTAGATGTGGACAGCTCGGCAGTGGCAGATTCCCTACAGTTGACTTTCAGTTGTCAGGTTGTCAGTTAGTCTAATTTTTGCTCCTCTTCTTCAAGAACATGACAGCCATCAGGTTACTCTATGAATAACTAAAGGAGACAACAATCTGTGAACGCTGTCGGGTTTACTATTGAATGAACCTGTCTGTCCACCAGATAAGTATCTGATATCCACCAGACAGAATAATATCTAAAGCACCTCCTTGCTCTGAGGAGATTGAAAAGACATTTCATCATCTACCTTGGTTACCCATAGACTGGATGGTTGGCTGCCATATTCCTGAAGAAGAGGAGGTATAATAAGTAGGTTAAATGAGTGAGGGGGAAGGTATGCAGTTATAAAAGGGATCTCTAGCAGCAACTTAATACCTTCCCACACGGAACAAAAAATTGTAGCATCAGTGCATAACGTTTAAAAGTTCAGAGTAGTAACTGGAACCATTTAACTGAACCACTAGAAAATCACGGCAACTAAATAATCAGTTATACAAGAGTGTGTATGGGCTCCATCCCAACCAGTTTCCCTTGGCTGTAACAAGCTTTTGTAAAGCACTGTACTCTATATTCACCTGTTTCTTTCCATTAATGAAAACTATAACCCAAAGCACACAGAAATAGGTCAGAGGCAACAGATGTCAAATGCCAAAGACCCTGTTCCCCAGTCCATTTTAGGAATATGTAAACTACCCTCCAAGTCTACATATCTACCACTTAAATTCTGATGGGTTTCCATCTGCTGAGTTTCTACTATCACTTCTTCATTTGGTTTTCCATAATTATTTTCCAATGTAAGGTGATCAATCTTTAACAGTATATTTGTATAAAAATTTAATCAGCTCATGATACTTAGATTATGCAGTTTAGGACATAATATATGGTGAGTATTTAATTCTTTAAAATCTTTAAAATCTAATTAAATTTAAATTAAAGGTTAAATTCGAAAAATCAGGGGTTCATCCAGATGTGACTGGAATACCCTGAAAGCAACTGCTTTTAAAATTGTAATAATGAAATACTTTCACAATTACTTGGTAGGGAAGGAGAAAGTAAAGTGTGCACGTGAACATCTGTATGTGTGGTCATACTTGTGTGAAATGAGAGAATCTTTAAGCCCCCTGCCATGAGAATTCTGAACTTATTATTTTTTCATCCCTCAAAAAAAAATCACATAACCTGGTAAATAGGAAGGTAGACACTCTGGAGAGGAACATGAGGTACCATACTGTGAACTGTATTTAAAATAAAATATTTTCAACTGTTTCTATTATAAACCAGTTTCCATTATAGTACTATCAGTATCTCGGGTAAAAGTAATTTAACTGGGTGAAGCAGAACTGGAAACAGTACTTAAAATTATTATTTGAAATACATTAATTTAACCTGCCAGCTGGCTTTATTCATGACTGCTACTTGAATTTTGAATAAAACCAAAAATATGTATTTTTTCTCTCAAAAGTGTAATGAAGAGTTACATCCACCCAGGTTTCTCTCAGGTTTCAAACAATTAGAGACAACATGGAAATAAGGTATGTCCTTGTGAAAATTCCATACCCTTTTGCCTTGAAATTTCAAGCATGCCAAGTACCACTATGAGAATTAAGAGAATGATTTTTCCATTTCCAATTAATTCTTCAAAAAGAAGTAGTATGAAAAAGAAAACGGAGGGGGGATGATTTCTGCTCTCAAAAGTGTTAGGTCTGCTGACTGCAGCAGGAAGAAATTAATGTTGAAGCTGAACACCATTCATCTGGCTTCTCATAGAAGCTGGTACAGAAGAATCAGCTGAATTGTCTCAGCTCGTGATTTAAATAAAGCTTCACCTATCTGAAATCCTGGTCCTGGTAGTTAAAGCCCTCTAGAAGTTAGGACCTGGCTTCTGACAACAGACAAATCTAAAAGACCACCCCCCATGCCTCAGAAAGAGTACGATCAAGAGATAAAGTGAGGCCAGAGGACACTGATGGCAGTCATCCATCTGGAGAAGTTATTGAAAACAGCAGGTTTTTCAGGATGTCCTAAAAATTCGTGCACCTCAGTGCCTTGAAAAAAGCTGTACTCTAAACAAAGAGGAAAAGAATAGCTGAAATAAATGCCTGGTCACCTGCTGACCTCTCCATGCAGCAGCACAGAAGACAGCCTTTGTGACTTATGTATGGCTATATAATTTACTGTTCGAGGAGTTCTGCAATCATTATACTTAGAATGGAAAGAAAAAAAACCTGAGCTGCACATTTTCCTGTGAACAAAGGGACAAAAGTTTTCTGTACCTGGGCGATAACTTACATTGATTACCAGCCATGCTAAAATTTCTATTAGATGCCTCTCATCTGAATTTTTTATTAAATAACGTTTCCTGAGGCCCCATATTGCCATCCAAATAAATTTTTCCCACTGCCTTTCATAATGTTTTCAGTCTTTAACTGAAGGCCTTCAAGTCACTGTCTTCTTGTAGAAAAAAAATGCTTCCCTGAAAGCCTTCAAATGCTGCACCCAGGATAAAAATAAGTAGAGCAGCTGAACATACCTATCAAATCCATGACATGCAAATTCAAACAAACCTAAACTTAAGCAGACAAACAAATGCATGCCAATCTGTGTGAAGCACTCACTGGGTTGCTCAGATGGTGCCTTGACACTACAGAATATTGCCCCACCAGACTTCACACAGAAAAGAAAAGCTATTAAAAATTCAAAGGAAAGCTAGGTTGGTTTTTCCCAGCTGAAGGATTTGTTGAAAAAGTGACCTTTTAGCTCAGTTTCCCAGAGCTGTGAACATTTTTTTCATGCTGTTCATATATGTGCTAATTTAAAGTAAGTTATACACAGTAGGTGTTTCTAGAAATATTAAAATCTCAGAGCTCGGTTGGACAGCCATTTGAAAACAGATTGATGAAGGAGAAAGACATTGCTAGTTCCTCCCTTAGAAAGGCACTCTTTTTTTTTTTTTTAGTTATATATCAGTATCAACATCAGACTTTCTAATAGATAATGGAATTAAACTATCATATTGGTTTCAATATTAAATACCTTCCATAATTATCTTATGTTATACTTCCAGTACAAGTGCCTAGACAAACTGTGTAGCAAACTACTTTAAAACAAGCAGAAGATGTTTGTCTTGGTTTAGATATGCTTTCTCAAAAATATGATTACCTTGGCAGTAATTTTCAGTGAGACGAACTATTGTGCTGAGTCCTACAGGCTTATATCCACCTTCTGAACTGCAAAGAGCATCAGTACTAATAGAGGCCACATGTACATTTCCCTCAGCATCTCAAAACAGCACCACTATCAGGGAGAGAAAGGCCATCATGAAGGAGGCCTTTTTTTTCAGGCATTTCTCAGAGGTCAGAGTCTTCAGAAGAACACTAAATCTGAAGACAGATGCATAAAGACTTAGCTTGACTTTCTGGAGCATTCAGAGAAAGTCAGCTTCTTAACTGCCCAAATTTGATTAAAAAAACCCCCTTCTGAAACAGAAAGAGACTGTAGGATGCAACTTCTAGTTGCATAATCTTGTCCATGAGCATCTCTATCAAATACCCAGAAGACTTAACAGCAGACACCACATTTGCCCTTTGCATACTTTCCAAATAATTTGATGTATCAGACACTGTGCCTAAATATTTTATCTTTTTTTCTGTTGAAAGAAGTGTTTTTCTTCTTTGGGATTTTGTTGGGAGTCAACTGAAGATTTGTATCTCAGTATTTTCCTTATGTATAAAAAAAGGCCAAAAACTATGTGAAAAAGAGGTCAACTCACATCAATGTTTCTGTCATTCACTATCCAGATATAGGGCAAGAGCATACTACACACAAGAAATGTAGGTCAAAGACTCATCACTGCACATGCTAACAAAATAAACCATAATCATGTTCTATTTACATAGTTTAATCTTTTTCTTTCAGAAAAGAAAAAGCCACAAATAGGGGACAAGAGTCAGTCTGGGATTTTAATCTGCACAACTAAGTAACCTATTATGCAGCATTGTGGTAGCATGGAGTACTTTAGGGAAGGAATTAAGTGTTAAATCATGGGACTCAGCAATATCCAAAATGGGTGGGTTTTATTTTGGAATGAAACAAGGGACAAAATTTCTCCTTGCCGATGATATATAGGATACTGCACTTTGTAAAACAATCTGGTGAATATGAAGCCAAACAAAAAAAGAGTTTTGTCCAAGTAATGAACATATAGTAAATATTATCTACATATTGCAAAGTACATATGAAAAATGTTTCTGTAATTAAATTTTAAAAAGGCAGTGGAACATGCTTCTTTATCCTCTTAATCTCATTTGTGATTGAGCAAATGGGTATAAAAAGTAAAAATAACCATTTTTCATCTCCAACCAGGCGAGAGCTCATCTCTCTGTTCTGCTGTTGTTGTGCCCATGGCAACATTTACCAATACATAGGCAGATTAGTGATTAACCTAGGAAAACATTAGCTTACTGTAATGCATGACATATTTTGACAGAGAGATGAAAACTCACTGGCCCAAGAAAATACTACAGAGGATGTTCAGGTCTGTTGGTAATGTAGATTCATCTACAATACAGCACATACATGTAGACTCTGTACACACTGCAATTAAAACATTAATTCATGCAATATGTTTGCTTCAATTATCTATGGATGACATTTGCATATTTTTCACTTGGCAATTTAGATATTCCCTTTAATTGTGCGAGTTTGAGTTGAAATCATGCACAACGAATATTATCCCCTTTTTTCTCTCTTAGTTATTCTGGTCTCAGAGTCATAAACTAGGAGCAACTTTCATGACTTGAAAAAGGAACATAAAGCTGAACAAAAATGAAATTAATTTAAAATCTAATAACTGCTCTGCACTAGCATAGGTATATATATTGTGGACAGGCTTTTAAAATTCTTTAGGTAAGTACATTGATCGTAGAGGTTCATTTCTACCTTTTGATTTTATTCAGTGTTTTTATCCAATATTTTGGAGGCTCCAATCAACCTCAGTGTTGTAATTCCAAACAATCTCTGTTATAGCTATCACAATAACACTGAATCCAACACTGCTGGCTCTGTATTGTCAACTAACATCTATTAGAAAACATAAACTCATCTACTAAAAAAAACCCTCAAAAACACCTCAGAGAAGGCTGCAAGTATCAGGCAGCTGGTTACCCATGTAAACAGTCCATGTCACCAGCCAGAGAGTTATTAGAATTAGTATCAGCTAAAGCTTTGACTGGGTGCTAGGAATACTTTGATGTTTTCTTTGAACACATAACTCTTCCCTCTCTTCCCCCAGGTCAGATTTAAGAAAAAAGACAGCAGTAACAGTCCAGTGGAAATGTCACAAATTGTACTTCAAACAAGAGAGCAAGGAAATGGTAGCTCACAGGTCACTGATGTACAAGGTCACGAGTGTAAGGCAGTGACAACTGGCATCACTTTGCATTATGCTCTTACGGGATGCTCTTTCCCCCCTCCTTCCCCCCCCTTCTCTAAGCAGGCACAAATAGGTATTTTATTCCTCTGTCAAATCTCTGACATGAGAAAGGATATTTCAAACCAAGGGAATGGACTCTGTTTTCAGAGACAGCTTGAAATTAGGTATTTATAGTAAAACAACATATTTATATAACGAGAGGGAAAAAGCTAACAAAAAGCTTGAAATGTATTCAGCATTGGAACCTTTAGCACATCATATTCAGCTCATACCTCATCACATGCATCAAGCTGCCAAAGATAAAGAATTCAGCATCTAAACTCACAAAGCTCTGGAAAAACCGGTGGCAATGGGGGTAGGACATGGGTACCTCAGTATCATTGTGAGCTGTGTGGGGCTCAGCTACAACCGCAATGGGCAGCAGCCACACACAAACACAGGCGCAAAACAAGCTTGTTGACCTAGAATCGTAGAATCTCCTGAGTTGAAAAGGTCCCGCAAAGATCACTGAGTCCAGCTCCTGGCCTTGCACAGGACAGCCCTGAAAGCCACCCCATGTGCCTGAGAACATTGTCCAAACACTTCTTGATCTGTACTTGTATTTGTCAATTAACTGGTCTACAAGTCAGAAGGCAAGATTCTTTCTCTCTGTTATCTCAGCACACCAAGGCAGAATTTTAGTGTGGGGAAAGAGCAGCTTTGGATGGAACAATGTAACTTCTTCCACAAGATACACATGAGATACCTTAATACTTAAAAAAGCTGTACAAAAAGAAAGGCAATAGATACGCAGACTTTCTAGAAATGGTTGGCATCTAGCTCCTTCAGCCCAGCAACACTTTGTAACTCTGACAGAAGTCTCTTCTTGATAATTTCTTATGCCCTACTACTTATAAATTAACCCAGTCTGCAGAGTTATTATTTTTGTCCTTCATGCAATAGTTAAAGTAATGACAATTATCTTAAAAAAATTCTATGGTCTGTTTCACAGCCCTGTTTTTTCCACATTCTCCTTTAAAAGATTCTTGGTCTATCTTGAGAAAAATCCCTTCTCATTTGGCAAGTCTCATTTTTTTCCAAAATCAAGACAGAATCATGTCAAGCCTGAAATTTATGTAAGCACATAACTCTTGATTTATAATTTTCGTTGACTGAATTGTCTTTTCCTGTAATTATTTAAAACTCAGGCAGAAACAGAACTGATGAACAGACCTAGGCCTCCATCCAGGCGAGCACTCAAAGGCACCACTAACTCAAAGGCACCGCTCAGGAACTTTGCTGGAAATCGTGGGCCAGCTCTCTTGCTCTGGACTTCGTAGCCAGCTCATGGGAACAGAAACACAGCTTGCACCACTCAAAGTCCACAACACAAACAAATAAATTAAACCCCCCCCCCCAAACATAACCATCTATTTCAATTGGTCTGGATACCTACTTATTAATTTTTTTGCCATTTTAGTTATGTAGTTGTAACTAGATGCTCTTTAAGGTCCCTTCCTAAGACTGTTCTGTGATTCTGTGCAAGTGTAAAAAAATCAAAACCAAAAAAACCCCAAACCCGAACAACCATAGAATTAAACAAATCAAACAAAAAACTCCAAAGCTACCAAATGGGACAAAATGACAACCAAAAGCTGCACCCAGTGATTCTGTGCAAAATCTCTGATGCAGATGTAGCACAGAGGCACTTTCATTGCCTGGGTTGATTGTGTAACTACACAGAAATTACAAAGAAAACCAGCAGAAAAATGCACTCAAATGCCGTACACTGTATCTGCCCCAGGAGGTGCACAGTTCTGCTACTGATGAGTCCTTAGAGCAAACCTGCACCACAGGCAAGCGTTTTTATGGAACTGAGGTTATGAAGTCTTTCTAAGCTGTTCCTTTAAAAAGCAATTCTAGATATTATGCCTGCAAATCAACGTTTTTGTTAATGATACAGTGGTTGCACTGGCTGACTCTACTGTCTGAAAATCACAATCCTGAGATTTAGACTGCACTCAAATGGGTCATACAAACCCAAAACCTAATCATGACAATTTTAAGCATTTGCCTATTTGGCTGGTATTTATTTATAAGTCACCTCCGGCTGCTAGGGATTTTTGGCAGAACCACCATTTGCATGTAAGGCCAGCTCTACTCCTAGCACCAGTTCTACTCCTCAGCCTGTTACCACTCATCATATACAAACTCCATATTGTCTCCTCATAAGCTTTTCCTGCCCTTCAAGCTCCCACTATGGTCTCTGGGACCACACTCTATAAACCACTCCTGTGAGCTGTCTTAAGTTAAATGATACAGACTAAGACAGGTTCTTGCTGGTGTTTCAAATACATATACAGAGGGTTCTTTATTGTTACTCTTTGCTCTTGTTCATTTACTCTTCGTTGTTTTGGCAGGTTTTTCTTTCAAATCATTTCTTTTGGGCTCTTAATCTTCATCTGCACTTGCCAAAGAGAGATGGTGAACAAGGCACGCAGCTCTCAGCAGGAGCAGCAGCAACACTCAGAGCGAGAAGAACAGCAAAACTGACAGCTGTGCTTTTCTGCACTGAGCACAGTGGGTAAATCAATACCCCGGCAGCCCTGCTGCCATCTGTGGAGTTTCTGGAGCAGACTGGTTATTTATAGAAACTTGTTTGCACAAAGCCAATATTTACCTGTCGGGGCTGTCAAAATTTGCAATCCATCTTTGCTGTTACCCTGCTGTTTTTCATGTCAATAGTGGAATTTTCCAAAAGAAAATACTGTACTGTCTCCCCTCACCATAAACGTTCCATTCCTGCAAGGGCTGGTTACGTTAATTGTTGCAGCAGGAATGCATCTGGTTTCCATGGGGCCTTGGGGATCCTCCAGAATGCAGGAAAACTATAGGGATGTCAAACCTAAAGAGCCTATTTTTCTGTCTTGTTCCAGCAGCAGCAGCATGGCATTTCCCTGCCAAGGCCAAGCTGAGATTTAATGTTACAAAAAAACAATCATTCCCAATCTGCAAACCGAAAAGTTTTTCTTTTGGAATGTTTGGCTGCTGCTGTTACTGTTGTAACCATAACCATTATTTTCAAGCAGGCAAGAAGTTTTAATGTGAAATTTCAGTGTATTTGCCTTTAAAAGTGAACTCAAATTCCAAGCCAAGAATGAAATGCATGGGTGATCTCAATCCTGCCTCCTTGCAGACTGATGTTTACATCATCAACCTACAGGCATGTCTGAAGGAGACAAGAAGGAGGAACACACTTCTGGTTTCTGTCCCAGGTTCTTCAGGTCAGAGACTGGGCTGCACCACCAGGGCAGTGTGAGGTACTGGGGATGGCTTCTGCCAGTATCTTTGGGTGGCTATTCAAAGGCTGTCACTAACTAGGACTGGCCTCACAGAGCTTTCAATCATCAATTTTCTGAAAATAAGAGTTCTTCATAATTAAAGTCCTATTGAAAATTGCAATCAAACCCAGCGTCATAAATCCGTATCATTTTCCATTTTAGTGAAAGAGTGTATTTGCTGCTGTAAATCACCCAGAGGCTCAGGGTGCAAAGCCAGCTCCTGAGAGCACCCAGGGTTTAGCTCTAAGCGAGATACCATCACCCAATGGGTCACCACCTGGCCCCACAACTGGCCAGCAATCTGTGCATCCTTGCAGGACAGGGCTGGAGAAAGCAGGGCAGGGCTTAAAGCAGAGCAGGGCTTAAAGTAGGACCAGTAGAAGCATTCTTCAATAAGTGGTTCAGAGAATTAAGGATTAAATTATTCTGTCAGATGAGGAATGGATTCTGTGATCTGTACAGCAAGTAGCAGTGGAAATAGGACAGTGCTTAAATACAAGCCAGTCTGGAAGCCATCTGAAAGATGTGGGGAGCAGGTGAATAAGGACACTGAAGAGAAGCAGAAAATCTTTCAGATTTGCTTTTGTTTGTTTTAATATTGATTACTGAGCCCTATGACTTAAACAGCTTCCTAGCCTTCGGTTAAGAAACAGCATAGAGTCAGAAAATGGAACAGGGAAATTTCTCATTCTTGTTTTCTCCACTGAGACTCACAAAAAGGTTCCTCTTTTATATAATGTGGTTTCACATGGTTTTTGAATATTATTTAAAGAGCATGTCAAAACCACAACAAAGTAATTCTTCCTCTTAGATAAGGTCCACGAACTCCCCCCAGGGTAAGTATTAGAGAGCCTGCAGGAAAACTGCTTGTTAGACAAATGGAGCCACAGATGTGACTTTCATCTGGTGTACAAAGCAAGGATGTTACATACAAGGCAGAGATACCCAATTATGAAAAGTACTATTTTTTAACACGGACTTTCCTCCAAAACAAAAGTCTCCTAGATTTTTCTTCCTTTTTTTGGGGAGTGAGAATTTTCTAGTCTTGTCTCCTGCACTAGCAATTACCATTAAATTTTTTGAGAGCTGATAATTCTCAGGATCTCACAAATTCAATCTACTGGTGACAAATGCTTTTGTTATATGCACACTATATCCACAACTGCGTAATTCTTTTCCTTAACATATACATCTGAAGCATACTATGCTAGTATGTATAGCACACTATGGAACCTCCAGGGCTCAGAGCTCTCCTGCACTCAGATTTATCCATAGCCAGAATATGGTACTTTTCACTGCACTTCATTATTAACCAAGTTTTACATTTGTAATATCAAGGCTTCTATTGTGCTTTGCCAGACATAGTCTGTGCTATTGCTCCATTTTAATTAGATAATTGTTTGTCCTGTCCTACCAGAAATCAAACAGTGCCCCTATACCAAGTCTTTGCTAATGAAGCCTCTTTTGCTAAGCTTTGACAGGTCTCACAGCAATAAGAACACTCCGTCAAAAGAAGAGAAACCTAATGAAAATTGCAGTGGGAAAGCTGTGGCTGAATCTAAGTACTAGACTGGAGCTTAATGTGTCCATGAACACCCAGAAATTCTCCTTAACTACAGATAGCGCAGTATTACCAATTTGCACTACTTGACTAAAGGTTAGTTAAAAACTTGACGAGGACCAGAGTCTGAAGGTTCATTTCTCACTTTAAATACCAAAAAACAACTGAAAGGCGGCCATCCCTTTAATTTATGCACTGCACTAACATTTAGGTTGCATATATCTAATTGCTGACTGCCACAAGTGCCTTTGTATGACCTTGAACACATAATTTAATCCTTCCATGTGTTCATTCTCATTTTGTCTTACTCCCCAGCTCTGAAGACTGGCAACTATCACATCTAAGAGAATAGGAAATCTAGGAAATGAATGCTATAGGTAGTATTAGTATCTCTCATGCACATGTTGCTCCCACTCAGGATGCAAACCACTGCCACTTTGGGCTACAAGATCCAGGAGGGCAACTGAAAATGTTGGGTACTTTTGCTCTCCCCTGAATTACCTAAGAACTTAATCAAAGAAATGCAACTTTCAGATACTATTTAGTTTAAGAAATGAAATCCTGAGATAAACAATCGCCTTGATTTATACTATGGCACATTATACAGGCACTTAGTTCTTCCCATGGCTTAGAGGGCATTGGGAAATGTTGTGTCCTGAAGCATGAAGCAAGACAGATGGAATAAGAAGTCTAATGGTGTCCTCTGCTCTAATGTCTATTACTGAATTCCAGGAATTGGAATTCAGTAATAGATATTGGACCAATTCTATTACTGAATTGGAATTCAGTAATAGAATTGGACCAGGATGACCCAAGTGATCCTTTTCACTTCAGTGTTCATTAGTCTTTCCCTCGTGAGTCTGATTTAAAAGAAAAAAAGGAAAAAAGCTGATTTCAGCCCTCAGCATACTTGTGTGATTAGGGTAATGAGGAAGAGACCATTTTACAAAGCAGTCCATGGATTCTTTCTCTCTTTCAAATTTTGGAATGCAGCTGGTTTCAAACTCCCAGCTGGCAAAGAGGGGACTTCTCACCGTAAGTACTCTGCTTAATCTGGGGACTTCTCAATCAGACACAGATGAAGTAGTGACATGATTATAGGCCTTGGTCAAGTGTTGCAATGCAAGATGATTTATACTAATCAGCATTCTCTAGAATTAGTGCAAAACAAATCCAACACAACTACAGACCTTGAAAGAAGTCTTAGCCACCACTCTTTCTTTTGTCTGAAAATACCATATTGACAGATGTTAGCCAAGTAATCAAACATTCAGATGTAGCACACAACACAGCCTGGCCATCAGAAACATCACTGGCATCTGTTAAACACCGTCTGTAAATGTAAATTCCCTGTTCACAGNAACAAATCCAACACAACTACAGACCTTGAAAGAAGTCTTAGCCACCACTCTTTCTTTTGTCTGAAAATACCATATTGACAGATGTTAGCCAAGTAATCAAACATTCAGATGTAGCACACAACACAGCCTGGCCATCAGAAACATCACTGGCATCTGTTAAACACCGTCTGTAAATTCCCTCTTGGTGTTCACAGGTTGGTTTTGACCATAAAGAAAACTTAACATTTCTCAAATTTCAGTGCAGTGGTGCTCTCTATACCTCTAGAGATTTCCAAGTTGTCAGAAGCCATCCACTGTTATCCATGACAAAAAAACCCTGTCTCTGCTCTACTGAACACTGAAATGAAATGCTTATGCTAAGACAGATGTGCAGGTCTCCTGATTTGTGAAGGAATAAACTAATATACATGGACTATTTTAAACACAGCTTGAGCAGCAATTTACAGACAATTTAGAGGGCTAAAGAACAAAAAGAAGATGGGAGAGGTGGATTTGGCTGGCTCCACCTAGCTTTTGTGGCACTGTGGCATAGAAACCAGATGCTTTCTTGCTGTGATCTCATGATGGCAACTTCTCCTTCTCTCTCAAGTCTATTTTGATGCCTCAGAGCAAAGTACCAGCCTCCATTTGGCCACTGTGTTATCTGCACACTGGCATATAGAAAGAAGGATGTGAGAAAACAATAGAAGAGAGCTAGAAAAGCGTGAAAGGAAGAAAGAAAAAGAGAGAAAGAGAGAGAAAATTTACTGCAGTCAAAATTCTCAGCATAATGGGGTGACTTTGGACCAGATTTCAGTTTGTCTCTTCCACTGGATAAAAAGCCAGATTTTGGAGCCCAAACTGGTGCTGTTCATGGACACTGATGTATTTAAAATGTTAAAGATAAAAGCATTTGTTTTGAGACCTTTTAAAAATGTAATACATAGGAACTAGAACAGGCATTTCAGTCTGCCTACCCTGTATCAAATTCCAGATGACCACATGGTTTAATGCCTCGTGTTCACCTACAGCAAAAAAGGCTCTGCCTTACTGGCCAAATGTGATCCATGCCTATGATTCCAAAAAGGAATCCAAACTGTTCCTCACATCATAAACCACGCCCACGTCAGTTCTACCAGAACATGAGCCTTTTTGCTCACAAACATGATCAGGGTCATTAAGATCCCCTCATTAGCAGAGTTTTTTACTGTCTCTGCATCGGTATGGATGGGCTGAGAGAGGGCAGACGCTGGAACCTCCTTTATTCTGCACAGGAGAGCACATAAAGCCTGGGGAATGGAGAAGGTGTTTTTAATTAATCCAACATAAATAAAACTGCCTGAAAACATAGTGAGGAATAGAGGCTCAGCCTTCTGTAGGTCAAACCCAAAGGCTACATTCGTACCCTTGGACAACTTCATTATCCTCAGCTGAGCAGCACAAGGGATTAATTTAACCCTCAGAAAAGGGTCAAGAGAAGCTGGGAGAGGAACAGAATAACCCATTAAAAAGAGCTGTAAGAATACATGTTGATAGAGTTTAGTTCAAATTCCTCCTTACAGCTGCTGTTTTTAGTGCAAGCAGGTACATAGAGTAACATCACCATTTCTATTCTGCTCCATCTGCTGTTGTCAGAGCCCTTTCTTCTATTATATATTCTCAAATGGCTTTTAATTTAAATCATTTATATTCTCAAAACCCTAAGATCTGGTGAAGTACCGAGCTTGTTCACCTGTCTACTTGAAATTTTTTCTTTTGCTTCCTTTTAACTAATTCTTAAAATGTATCTGTAAGCCAGAGAACAATTATTTTTTTTTAAATGAAGCTAATTGTTTCAGTTGTGGGCTGCAAGCAGTGTTTCTATTCCAGAAGGAGAACACTGTCAGATTCTAAATGTGACTGTGTACCTTAGGTGTAAAACTGTGCAGTAGCTCATAATTGTATGGGCTGCCACTACCAAGCTAGAAAAAGAAAAAAAGGGGTGGAGAGACAAAGCATTAACAGCAGAAACATCCTAGGACTCAGCATTTTTTAAGATCAGGAACGTATTTTTGGTAGCTATTTGTATTTCCAATCTTTTCTTCCTTTAAGATGATTGGTTTTTGGTCAGCATGGTGAAGATGCCACACTGTCTTTTATTTGTTTTGATGAACTAAAGCATCCCAATGTAAATGGAAGCACTGGAAAATGTAAATGATACAGAAGTTACTCAGATACTTTTTCCAATCCCAGCATTTGTAGAAACAAGGTGGAAAATACCTCTGTAGTAGATACCTAATTGAAGGTGACCTACCTATGGTCTCCAAAACAATATGGCCTATTCTCTCTTCTTCCCCCTCTCTCCTTTTCTTGAGGGGTTCCCTCATTCCTTCCTCCCCAATAAGCCAACTTGCACATCTTCCCATCACACAGCAGGCCTGCATCTTGCTCTGAGAAAGGAGATATGCACAGAAGGAGGAGACACTGGCCCTGGTCCTGGTGGGGGACACGCCAACCATGTAACGGTGAAGCAGCCCACAAGCTGGAACTTTTATTTGACTCAACATTGCTCAACAAACTACTGGCATCACTGGTCTGGTTTAAACCTTGACAGTGTCCAGCTATGGACTATCATTTATTTTCACTTTATATAGCATGCTTACCCAAATTTTAGCTCTTTCAGACCCAAATTTGGCTCAAACAGTGGTAAAATTGAGTTCTGAAGAACAATAGCCCTCATTTTGACTTAGCAAGCCAGAAATAAGTTGACAGAACACAAGACACAGTTTCAGGGTTAGCACATAGTACTGGTTACTCCTGCTTCTCTACAAAACCACTTGTGTTAAAGGAAATTTCACATCTCCTTTAAGAAACTAGAATTGTGGTATTTTAACTACAAAAGCATCCTTGGCTAATAAAATGAGTTTACATCTGTAAACTTTATTGCAGCTCGTTTGCAGGGAAATCTTAACCCTGAGGGCTCAAGCCTATTTTTGCTTGCTCTGAACCACAGCATTGAACCTTCATTGCACTTTATACCTGCAATATCCCGTTAAGTCAGGACAGTGCTACTGCTCATAAGTGACAGAGGCAGAAAGCCAAGGACCAAGAGGCAAGTTCCCTTGCTTGGTTCAAGGTGGTACAACAAATCTCTGGTGGATGGAAGGACTGAAGCAGATTGTGTCAGTTTGATGTAGTCATCAACCACGCCATGAGACAGGACTTTCTCCTTTCCTCCTTCTCAGAGACAGGATGCCTGCCAAATACAAATAATATTTTCTTGCTCAAGGTTGATCTTAGTGTTTCCACTCTGATATGGCATGAATGTTCTCTCCTCCATCCACAACACACACTGCCAGCTTGAACAAATCTTGGCTTACTGTTCTGCCTTTCCCCACTGTTACTCTTCTTTGCCCTCAGAGGCTGCAAGGACCTGCACCCTGCCTTCCTCCCTTGGATTTTGCTGAGTACTTTCTGTCTATTATTCTGCTCTGGTAAAACTCAGAGCAATTTTAATTCATTTTCCCAGAGCTTTAGAGACAAGTCCCTTTACTAGCTTTCCTAGTTTTATGTAAGTATACTAAAGATTTCCAGAAGAGATGTATCAAATTGACCTGTATGTAATAGGAAACTTACAAGCTAATGTCATGTACGTCTGCAGATTGTTCCCTTGATATGCTTGGAGTGTAGCTTCTAAGTGATCAGTTTGGCCAACAGGGAATTTGTTATGCCTCTCCAGTTATAAGTTGAAGCAAATCTGAGTGCCCCCTGATGTCAATGGAAAGCAACTAGATGGCATTTATATATATCCTCAGCCTGACTCCTGATACTTGCTCAGCTGCAAACAGGACCACTGGCTTTATAGCATCATCCTGTTACTTTTGCTTCTGAAGTCCTTTATCATAGGACTGATTTTCTAAAATAAACTAGAAAGGAATGTAAAGTGCTATGATTTAGTAATTTAAAAGAGATCCACCTAAATCTGAAGGCTCATTAGCAGCTTCTGGATGAGGATGGGGTTGCAGAGCAATATGCCTGAGAATTGGCTCCCACTCTTGTTCTCCCTAATAGCAATCTAGAACATTTAGGGTAGGATATGTGCACTGGAGGTGTTGCAGTCAGATCATGCTGATATTTGTATGAAATATTTGGTGGTTACCATGAGGTGTTATCTCCTATTTACCCTGTGTTAAGACAAGCCATATTAAAGCAAAACACTGAGGGGGACAGTAGACTGCCAGATCAGTGAGCAAAAGTGAACAGCCTGTACAGGAAAGTTCTTTTTCATGATGCTAACTGAAGTTTTTCCAGAGGTGAGATTTCTAAGCAGGGGTGATTTTCATCATCACTGAAGTAAGGCCACCCTCAAAAGACCCAAATAAAAGAATGACATCTAAGCATTACACCGAAACCATCTAATAGACCAGCCTAACTCTTTTAGAAGAAAATTCAACAAAATCTAACCACCTGCTAGGTTAAGCCAGTTTCTATTAAAAGACCAGTAACTCCAGTGTGGCTCTTGATGAGAGGAACACAACTGACTGCAGGGGGTTGGATTATCATCTTTAGAAATTGGTGGTTAAGGATCCTGAAATACCACAGGATTAAGAGCAGAGCAGACAGAATCTCAGGTGATCAAATGCTGCTGTCAAACATGCATAGTTTAATCTTCTTTTCTATCAAACCCAAAAATATGCATAAAATTGTGGAAAACTGCTCTTTTTCTTTCTTTTCAGACTCACACTTCTTTATGGTATTTTCAGAACTCCTTCTCAAGACTGATAACAGCAGGAAAATAATTTGATTACTAGGTAGTATCTTTATGTTTCACTTAAACATTTGTCAGCATGGCATATGTATTAAACTACTTTTTTGGAGATACCTTTAAAATCTGCCTAGAATCATGTGAAAAATTAAAATTAGCTGGAAATACACAGATCTGCATCTTCTGCAAAAATTTACATTGCCAGTGAAGATCCTGTGAGTTGTATTTGTAAAAAGTCTTGTAGGACTACAGAACAAACTAAAAGGTGATGTATGCCCAGATTATTTATAACATCTACACACAGAGAGACAACCATTTTTCTTCTTGCATCAGTAAGATGTTAAGATAAGTTATCTCCTCCTACTACATAAAACTGGATTTCCCATTAATTTCTAATTGGACACATGCATACTAATGTCATATTGAAAAAACCCTCCTGTCTGCAAGACCAAGGGACTCAGTTTTCCTAAGAAATCTCTTACACTTTTCAAAGTAGCTCAAATCATGTTTGGATAGCACTTGCATATTGGAGTAATACCTCTCAAGTCCATATAATGGCTCCTGTGACTAATTCTGCTTAGCACAACAGAGAACTACAAAATTTGTTATTAAGCAACACATTCTTAGACATAAATTAAATGCGCTTTGGTTAATTATCTCCTCTCTTTCTCATGTGCATGGGGAAAAATCGAAGAAACAGAGAACTAAATTGTAAAAACTGTAAATAAGACCTGTCTTTTAAAATATATACAGTAACTAAGCAGTATCCTTTCTGGACATTACATCAAGGCTTGTGTCAGTATATTGCAGAGTTAAAATGAATGTAAAACATTACAGCCAGAATTGAAGAGCTAAGCATTCACAGCAGGGCTTGATTGTCAACATATCTACTTCTGCTGAGTCAATGTAGTAGCAGTAGTACACATCTACTTCTGCTGAGTCAATGTAGTTTTAAAAATAATTGATTCTTTTTTTAGAAAAAAAGGTTCCCTATGTCTTCAGGGCTGTTAAGGTTAGCATGGACTATTTATAGGCATCAACGAAAAGGAGGAAATCTCACTTTGCTCTCCTACTGTTTGCTGCTGGTAAGAACAGCTTGCAGATTTTCTGCAAAATCTCTGTCATCTCTTGACAAAACTGGAATTATCAACAGGGGACAATTGCATGGCAGCAAGATAAATCAGTGATACTACAGAATGACTTGGAAGGATGAAACAGTTTGATTGACTGTGCTGCTGGACTGTAGCAGCCAACTTGGCTACAAGGATGCACTTTCTCCTGCATCCCAAAAGCAAAGCAAGTAACAAGCTGTTATCCCTGGTGGAACATTCTTTCTTGTATATCAGTAATCAAAATTGTTACTTGTTTTGCAACTGACTCACACAGAGCTCTCTGACATCTCTCCTTTTCTTTAGGAGGAGATGCCTTTTGACTGACTTCATGGTACAATTTGACCACTTCAGCCCAGGAGGAAGTCAACCCCTTAATTCTGGGGACCAGCCTAAAACTGATGGGAGTTCTATGGGATGGCCTTGTTTCAACACGGCCAAGGTTTTCCCTTCTGGACTGGTGTTCCTTTTAAGCAGTGCCTGAGTTTGCACCCTGACCATGATGTTCATGTAAGCAATGAATAATGCTGAGATGACCAGAATTGTGAAGCAGGACCACTGTACTTTGCCCCAAAAGTGCCCCAAAACCTGCCAGGTTCACCTTTTACTGGTGCTCTGTGGCACTGGCAACAGGTAGATGCTCCAAATGGGCTGTGGCATCAGAGGTGCACAATATCCTTGCTAGGTTAAATGGTTTGTCAGCAGTAATGATGAGAACACCAGATCAGGAGCAGGATCTGAAAGGATCTGGATTCAGGCCTGGGTGTCTACCTGTGCAGGAGACCATGATGAAATGTGCACATTTCTTCACAATCCCAAGAACCACACAGTGTGATTATCTGCTGCAAACTGCAATAACCTATGGGATTTTGGTGCAATAAAGCCTTTAAATCATAGTTCAGGCAAACTTCTGGAACAATCAGCAACTGAGCTCTGGTGTCTAAGTTTAAAATCATAGAATTAGCTGTGGGGCTTTCCTATACTTTTCACATTACAAATCACATTACAAAACAGTTAACAAAATTAGAAAGGTGTCTCTTTTATTCTTTGTTGAAACCTGACAGAAAGTCCTTTACAAAACAAAAAATCTGACACAATCCAGCAATTGTTTATCTTACCAGGTCAATGATAAACGATAATGGTCAGAACTGTACGACTGAAACATTTGATACTTACTCCACTAAAGACATTCTCAGTCAGAAGTTTCTTGCTTATACCTTCAATATGTAATACAAATTTAAAGCCTTGAAATTCACTGGGCTAGAACCTTTAGCATTGAAAATTGTTATTGGGATTGGTGCAAAGTTCATTCTGAAGTAGCTGCCCATGACTTTTGAATGATGGAAATCCTGCATGTGGAGGTGAACTGATACATAATTTCATGCATGAAAAAGCAGAATTTATTTTAAGACTCACTTGTACCTTTTCAGTACCATTAGAAATGAGCATAACTCTACTTGCCATTGAAAATGGAACTTAAGACATTTTAAGCATAATGGCAAAACACTGTGTTGCTGTTTGAGATATGGTGATAATTTGAATATGGGATTTTAAAAGGTAAGTTGGGAAGTGAGAACAAAGGAATTTCCTTGTGAAACTGCTCTGAATGGACTTTCCACTCTCCTATTAAATATTTAACTGGGTTATAGTAGCATTTAAAGGCAGAAGAATTTAAGACCAACTATTAACATATAAATATAACCACGCTCCTCACTGCAGTTACAAAGCATCATAGGTGTTCCTAACTCAAGCCTTTTCTTATTTACTCTATGCACCAAAGCAACTGGTGGTGTAAAAGTGAGAGGTTTCACGGACATTCGGTATCTTTTTGCAGCTGTAGCTCTTCCTACGCATGACCCTGAGAGCTTAAACAGACAACAGACTCACATCAGGGAGGCTCCCCTTTCTGAAAGCTGAGAGGAGTTTCTGTTGGCCAAGTGGCTTAATTCCACCCTCCAAAAGGTGAGTATGGGGAGGGGGAGAGGAGAAGGTGCTTTGTGAGGGTGCAGGGAAGATCAAGAGAGAAGCCTGGTTGATCTACAGTCCTTTCTCTGTGGCTAGGGCCACAGACACATTTTAACTCCTAGTGTTGAATACAGGAACTGTGAAGTAGCTTTCTTGCAGGACAAGGATCTTCCATACACAATGCTCCTCAGCACCATGCTGAATTATCTGATGTGGAGGTGATAACCTTGTGGTGCTGCCAAAAACTGGGACACGCTTCCCTTGTAGGGCATTGAAAGCTTTAGCTCCAGCACGTTCTGGCACATCCCAGCTGGCTGAAAGCCAAGGGCTCTGCTGTGGCTGGTTGTGCTGCGGCAAGGGAGCAAGGCAGCAAAACCCACACCTTGACTCTGCTGCGCCTTTTGCTGATGATCCATTCACACGGAGGAAGGACAAGCTCTGCAAAACCTGTCTGGTGCTTTCACACAGGACAGCAGGAAATACGAACAGACAAACAGAACTGCATTTCTCAATCTGCAGATACTGAACTCTCCAGTCCTTCAGGGAGTATCCACTGGAGCTGGGATAAATCTATGACAACTTATACCTTTGCCAGAAAAATGGTGGAAACTGGGAAAGACACCACACCTTGATGAGGGGCTGCAAAGGCAGCATGAAATAACACCATCCTTTGCAGTGGCTTCTGTTAGGCACCAGGCAGAAATACCAGTCTAAAGTTAGAACCTTATTAACTTTCATGGTAAAGCACTTGCAGAGCTATATTTGTAGGGATCTAGAAAATCTATTTTTGTTTATGTTTTCAAGTCTGTTTAATTAACTTGGTGAAGCTAAAAATTAAAGAAACGTTCTGCAGCTATCCTGAAAGTCTTCCCTTTGCTTCCAAGATCCGTGGGTTCATGTCTTTCATAAATGTGAACTCATTCAAATCTTTTCACAATTTCCCCCACTTTTTTTTTATATATTCATTTCTTTCTCACGGGTGTCAGAATACAATGACAGCTTTGATCTTACTGGAGATAACTGTATGTGGGTAGATTATTTTTCTCGAAATGCAGACTGGGAGTGGATCCAGAGGTCAAGCCAGAAGGTTACATATATTTGAAAACCTCACTTAAAGAAAATCCCTTTGTGTGGCTTCTAATATGCCTCTGGATGTGAGTCTTGAAACACCTAGCTGTGAATGCTGCTCTCTGTATCGTGATGCTCCAAGTCTTAAGAAAATTGAAGTTCAAACAGAAAGGAAGACTAAGAGAGTTGGGTTTGTAGCTATGGAACAAGCACTTTTTTTGCCACATCAAAAGCTCTGATAAAAGCAGTCCAGTGATTCAGGATAAGAGCATATTATTTGATGTATTAATTTGACAGTGGGCTAGCATTAGTAAGAAGATCTCCTTTTTCACCCCATTACAAGATAGCTTTTGTGCATTACAGAGAAGTTTAAAATGCCCAAGATAGAGCTAATCAAAGTTCTAGTTTAGATGAAGGTCATGCGTGTCCTCCGAGGTCTGATTTTCACATGCTTTTTTGAAACTACTGAATTCCTAAGTAGCAAAACCTGCTAGAATTTTGTGAAGTCCACAAAAAAGGGATCTGTGCTCTGCAGACTTTTGAAAATGCTGAAGGTTTATTGCAACATGTATGGATCCTGCAAGTTACCAAAACCAAGGATGCATAACTGAATGAATATTTTCATATTCAGAGTGAATTTCATGACCCTTACTGTACTGAAACTTTATTTAATTTGGGTGAGGTATGTATGCAGATGATGCTACACTGGGAAGTGTAAGTATGGAAGACAAAACACTGTAAAGTTACATGGCCTCTGATAAAGAACTTAAAATTGAGTCTCTCTGACACAAAGTCAATGTTCCTTCCCAGCATTATGCTTCTCCTACAGAGGCATGTTTCTAAGGGGGGCTATAGTTCCTAATGATGGGGAATGTAGGGTGTGTGAGCTTTCTCTTAACAGGTGCTCCAAGAGAAGGAAGTACCAGCAATACAATCTCAAGAGAAAGGGAGTTAATAAAAACTTCTGCTTGTGGCCATCAGTGTTTCTATCCCTGCTTTTCCTTTCTGAGGAAGAAGAAGGTGGCAGGGGGGGAATGGGACTTCATTAAAGTATTCTACTTTTCTGGAAGCTATCAAGTCAAAAAGTAGAAAGAATGTACAATTTTTTTTTTTTTTTTTACATTTTTGCATCTGAGAACAGTAAAAATCAGTGGTTTGTAGTTTTGGGTTTTTGAAGAGACAAAATAAGTGAGATCCATAAAAGCAGCACACTTGGATGGGGAAAGACATGCTTCCAAGAGCCTGTGCTGGGCTGAACTCTAGCTTCAAATGATAACATACATGAGGTAGTGGCACACGATTCCTCTTTATGAGAGTAGTCCTGAACTCCTGCCAAAAATCTCTCTATATGCCACTTAGTGCTTCAAGACAAGAAGAATAATGACAGATCTGTAAAATCTGCTGGAATTGACAGTTCTTATTGTTCTGAAAAGTTTTCGTGACGCACAGGAATTTTCAGATTAGCACTGCACAATGCTGAACAAAATGGGTGTCAAGCAAATCAATGGGCTTTTCACAAGTCACAAGTCTTTGTTTTACTGCTGTTCCATTTTTATTCTGTGCTTGGTGTTGCTTTGTTGTGTGCGTGTGCCATTTGAGATGTGAGTGTGCATGCACTGAATAGGGAGCAAGAGCTTTCCATGGCATGATGTCCCATGTAAGCCAAGTCTTAGCACGGAGAAACTTTTCCTAAAAGAGTTTGGGTTTTTTTTGCAGACACAAAAATAAGGAACTGTTTGTATTTGTGTGGTTAGTCTCATTTGGAATTACAACTGTCTTCAATTCATTTGGAGGTGAACGTATCAAGCCACCTTTTTACACCTGTGTGTAAAAATTTGTACCTACTCACTTGAATAATGTGGTGAAAACCAAACACAGCTGAGGCAAAACTGAAAACTGGTGGCTCTAGCATCTGTTTATCTCGAATATGAATGACCACCAGGGTTTTTGTAACTGAAGGAGAACTAAGATCCAGGGAAATAATGAAATATTCAAATTTGATATCTCTGAACACGTATAAAACTCAGACCAGAATTTCTGCTCTGTGCTTCCAGTATAGACTAACATATGGGTATGAGGCTCTACAAGCAGATGAAGGATAACCCATTAAGCTTAAAGCCCACAGAAACAAAACAAAACTTGTGGAATGCCTATTCCACTTAGGTTTTCAATATTACTGTCATTGAGGCAAATAGAAAGAAAAAAAAATAACCTGCTGCCTTTGTGAAAATCTCTCTCTTCCAAGAAAAATATAAGCATAGGACTGAAGATCAGATCAATGCCTGGTGGCATCTCGTGGAGTCAGTGGAGCTATGCCAATTTGGTCTGGCACCAAGCATTTTAGAAGACATATGAGCCCATCAAACCAAGTGTTTTCCAATGCAACCAATTAAAGCTACCCCAAGATAGCATTTTTTTCAGCTTCTGCATCCTCCCAACTGCTGCCAGCATGCCACAGCTCTCACTGAAGCCTACTCACTCCTCTGTTGCTGGAACTCTTAGAGCCTGGGAATCTGAAATGCCTCTCCCACATAGATCATCCCCAAGCACTAACAACAAGCAACTGTTCTCCGCACCATCAGGTCAAAAATCTAATGCAAGCATGGCTTTGACTGCAACATGAATTTTTCCACCTCAGGCACCACTGTGGTTTGAAGCCCTCAGACAGACTGATCCAGTGCTTAGCAGTTATAGGCTGTCTCCCTCCCTCCCTGGTCCCCTCCTTTTATCTCCTAATGCACAGGGATAGACAAGCAAAAAAATCCCTTCTAATAAGGTTATGGGAGAGAGAGGAACTCTATCACATATAGTATTTGCCTAACACTGGTGACTGAACTTGAGAGGTTTATGGTGTTTGAACTATATCCCTGGAGTTCTAACAAGAACTAAAATATCATCTTAAGAATTACAGTGACCTTAAAAACCAATGTTCTCCTAGGCTTTCACATAGGCAATCAGAAAATAAAGCAGAAGGCAGTAGGGATGGAATTAAAAGCTCTCAAAGGTGCAATTAAGCTTTATTTTGATGCATCCCAAAGGTGTTCAAAATGACCAGCCTGAAGCCAGGAACAACTCATGCCCAGGTGTGCAAGGGTCCAAGCTTTCTCACAGATTTTTATGGAATATCTCAGCCTAGATCAAAGCATCCACCTTCAAGATGGGGAGCGGGCACATCTCTTTGCCTAGACTGCTGTGGGCAGTCCCTAGACACAATGGGATTTTCAGCTACACCAGTGCTAAGTAAATACAAATGAATGATACAAGACCCTGGGGAAGGTGACATAGCAGCAAAATACCTTCTTCATTAAAAGAAAAATTCATTTTTGGCACTTTCATCACTGCTGAACAAAAATAAGTATTGCAATAAGAGCTAACAGTTATCTCTTTTTTGCATACCTTTGAAAAATGCATTTTTTCTAAGCCCAGTGCCGTAAGATGCCTGGGGCCATCATTTCAATAAAAGGCGACCCAAACACCCCTGGGAAACACAGGGAAGAGTGACTTATATGTGTGTCTTCAGAAAAAGCAATAACTCAACCTTAATAAGGGGTCCCTCCTGCATTTGTGATACATCAGGTTAAACATTCAAAACTACACCGAGGAGCTTTGCACAGCTTTCACCAACAGACACTCATCCTGTATCGATGCATGGAATTCTATGTTCTGTATTTTTTTAAATTTATATTGATCCAGCAGTTCTTGAAAACACTGACAATTCTTTTTTTGGCATCAACTCTGAGGCAACACTGATTCCTTTAACTGGAGGAATAAGCTCCATGTACACACCTTCCTGCCACAACTTGCAAGGCAAAAGCAAAGCTGACCAGCTTTTAAACCATATCTAAAAAAATTTACACCCTCAGCCTGAGATTCCCAGGCAGCAGTGTGACTTCCCTAATGCTAGGAAATGAAGCTGTGTGTTAAATTCTAAACAAGACACCAAAAATGGATCCCTAAAATGCAGCCAGCTTCATACGATGTTTGCACCTACTTTGGCTACTATAAAATTCCTGATACACTTGACTAGCTCAGGCACAGGGTGAAAATAAAAAAAAAGTTGTTTCTAAATCTTTTTCTTCCTATTTCTGTTGTTTCTCCTATGTATTTTCACAAACCAGATGAGATGACTACAGTCTCTGAGGGGGTTAAGCAGAGACAACTGTGAGCTCCATGCAGCAAAGCTCCCTGTCATGATAAAACATGAACAATGCTGAGCCGAATTCATGGTTGGTGTAACTGAAGTAACCCCAGAGGGTTACAGAGGGACAGATTTGCACACACACTTCCCTCTGCTTTCTAAATATACTGTTTCTGCTTTACAGAATCAAAAGCAGAGTCCCAACAGGCAAAGGAATCAACTTCTAACACATGCCCCACAATGGTGAAAAAGGAAACTCTCCACACTTTTCGTGTACTCACAGGTTTCATAAACAAATAGGAAAGCTTTTGAATTAAATGCATTTTAAAAAGCTGTTGAAGAAGAAGAAACCAATTCGAAAAAAAGAGAAAAGGAACATGATGGGTAGGAAAAGCAATGATATTTTGTGCTGAACACAGTGATGAATGATGAGCAACTCGTGTTTTCTTGACTCAGGGTCTGAACTGGCGTTTGACAAACCACAGTAATAACATACCTGTTATTATTGTACAGACACCACAAATGCTGCTGACTACGTGTGGGCACCTCAGACTTCTGTGCCTGCGATATTCTGCTCTCTATGTGGTTTGCTTTCCTTTTCAAACACGGGGGTGATCTGAAATACCCCGAAGAACACAGCATCCTTCCACATACTAACCTTAATTAGGCTAAAAAACGCCCAAGGCAATGCAAACAGCTAACTAGTTTGTCCGATGCCTGAAACCATTTGGAAGAACACATCTCGCCACACGCAAAACAAAACCGAGGCATCCTTCACGCTATTTACAGTTGTTACTAATTTGCTTTTGCCATTCCTCGACACCATTAATCGCTCCATGCCCGGGCTGAAATAGCAGGATAAAGTGCACGGATTTACTTACAGAGATCTCGTAGCTCCATCGTTCCCGATGACAAATTCACCTCCCACACGGCAGCGAGCGAATGACTTAATGCAGCTTTTCGCGGGCGGCACCGTGCGCACGGGCAGCGGCAGATGGTCCGTGGCGAGGCTCTCCGCGGAGACCCGCGCCCGGCGCAGCCATGTGAGAGGCGCTGCCCCGCGGCCGCGCACCTTTGCCCGCTGCGCTGCCCGCGCCCCGCGCGTAGCTCCGCTTATGTGCCGGGCGCCCGGCGGGCTCCCATTGGCACGGGCGGGCGGCGGCAGCCAATGGCAGCCCACTCCCGCGGCAGGGAAACTCCTGCCCGCTTATTTAGCATCTCGAGAGACCGTATTTCCGAGGAAGAGCGCCGCTTCCTTCGCATCCTGCCATCGCACGGCGGGGATGAATAGATCAGAGATCCCCGTCTCTGGGGCTCCCCCTCCCCGCCCGCTCGTTTTGTCCCAGAGCCCGGCGCTCACCCAGAGGCAGCGCTGATGGGGACCCGGCACCCGCGTCCACCTTGGCGGGGGCCGCGGGGAAGGCGCGCCGGAGCTTCACAATTACTCGCTCCATCGCCATGGAAACAGCCTGGATGCAGCGGGCTGGATTTGTGTAGCACATCTGCTGCCAGGCTTATAATCAACTGCAATCTCATCTTTTTTCCCTCTGCTCTCGCTGCTTATTTGATTGTGAGTTTGCTCTCTCTTTTCATACACACTGGGAAAGTACACGCAGACAGAGCTGTGTGCATGTTAACTTTCTCCCTGTGCAAACATGCCACGACACACGTATATGTGTGCACATACCCCATATTCACTTGTATGCATGCATATGCTAAGGAGGCACACTCTCTGCCTACCCACATCACAGAATCACATAACAGTTAAAGATGATCTAGATCCAACACCCCTGCCATGGTCAGGGATATCTTTTACAAGTGCTGGTTGCTTGAAATCCCATCCAACCTGGCCTTGAACACAGCCAGGGATGGGGCATCCACAGCTTCTCTGGCAATCTGTCCCAGTGCCTCATTACCCTCACAGTAAAGAATTTCTTCCTAATATCTAATCTAAATCAACCCTCTTTCACTTTAAGGCCATTAGCCCTCGTCTTGTCACTCCATGCCCTTGTAAAAAGTCCCTCTCCAGCTAAGGAAAGTGCTCTAATGTCTCCCTGGAGCCTTCCCTTCCCCAAGCTGAACAACTACAACTCTGTCAAGCCTGTTTTCATAGGAGAGGTGCTCCAGCCCTCTGATCATCTTTTTGGCCCCCCTTTGGACTTGCTTTAACAAATAATACACCTTACGCACATTTCAACTTTAATTAACTGACCAGCAGAAGACAAGACTACTGTCAAAATACTATATTTTGTTTTCCAGTTCCATGTATTATATCTCTCCAAAACAAGGTGAAAATCTGAGACAGCTAGGAAACCTCCAAAAATGCATCTGGCACCCACAGACAGTGATCTGAATCTTCAAGCAACTAATTCTATACTGGGTATTTCCTGTCCTGTTAGGGCCTGATGAAACACATCATTAGGAAATCTTTATGAAATCTTTATGCACAAAATGGTTGCTAGTCATTGACAAAAACTCCATCCTGACTTCTGACAGTATAAGGAAGGAGATATGATTAGAAGAAAGGAAACAACACTGGAGAGAGAAACAAGATTCCCAAGCTGACAATGCAGTCAGCAAAGGAAGAGTTTGGCAGTTGGGGGTATTTTCTGGCTGCTCCTCAAACTTTTTCTGGGACAACTGAAAAAAAATCTTTCATTCTTTCCATGTTTCTGTTACTGAAACTGCAAGATGAGGAGAAAAGTCAAGTTCATGCATTTATATTAAAAAGATAACCTCAGACAGACCATGAGACACTGACATACTATTATTATGGTGTTAAGAAATAATTTCAGATGGAAAAAAAATGAAGATACATTCCTTTTCAGGAACCTTTACTTGCATTTATTTAACTAAAAGAAGAAGAATAAAAAAATGAAAGCTCTTCTTAAAAAACCTCAACATTTCTATATTGCACTAATAACAGAAATCCACTCCATTTGCCATGGTAAATAGAAGCATTTTAAAATACACCATGACAGAGCCTTGCAGGTAGATTCATCTCCTTGTACAATAAAGTCCACTCCTTGTTAAATGTCTTCTGCCTGTTTCTAATTCAGAGTCCAGGAAGGTCTTCCAAGCCTCTTGGTCTAGTGCTCAAGAGCAAGGCCATAATAGAAAGCTACACCAGAGATTTGGCTTTTCAGGGCATCTGTGACTCGAATATAATTCTTGACATAGAAGTGAGCTTCTGAGAGAACTGTATTTTTAATGGCTGAGGGTGCCGTAAGGGTTCACTTCTGGCAATGCTGTACTTCCGGCTATTCATTTGCCTTTGGAGCAGCACCATCACTATAAGGATTACCTCGAGCTTGCCAGCTTTTGCAGTCATTCTTTCAGTTTTGAAATATTAAACTGTGAAAAGATATTCAATGTGCATTTTAAGGGAATGAGGGCTAATTAAAAAGCCTAGATTCACTGACAGAACTTGCTGTGGAAAAAAGCAATCTGTCCAGTTCCATCCCTCTCCCACCCTTCCTTCCACCTAAATCACACAGGGGAGAAGGTGGTCTGAGAGTGTGGAGCATGCTCTGTCATTTGTCTGTGAACAGTGAAACACTTCAGCAGTTCCAAGCCACTAACACAGTTATTTTTGCTAGCTGTTATTGTCATATCATGGACTGGAAGCATTGTCAATATGTAGAGCTTAAAATAATCATGCAAACCAACAATAAATGCTTAAATGCTACTGTACAATGAAAACCAAATGGCACATCCCTAGGAGGTCTCTACAATTAATATTTTTTTAAACCAATATCAAATTGAAGAGATTCCTTGTGAAATACATTGTTCCTTTCTGTTATGTGATACACAGAGTTCAAAACTCTTCATGGGGCTGTGCTTTGTTAAACAAAGCCCCACTGCAATCAAAAATAATGATTAGCAGTGCAACTTTGATGTATCTGGAAAACTTTTCCTTGGCCCAGTTTCCAAAACTCCCATCTGCATTTCACATGCTGACAGGGAGAAGATTGTGTCCCAGATTAGGGCAACCAGTCAAGAACTCAGAAGACCCATTTTTAAGGTCTTTTCTTTCATAGGAAAGGAGCAGAAGTGACAGAGATCTCTGCTTCTGACGACAGCAAGCCAATAGATTTAACGTTATGAAATCTCACCTTTGTCACTTTCTTTTCTTAGTAATCTCCTCTGCAAATTGCATTTCTTTTCCTCACAAGGTTGTGTTGTGAGAATAAACACACCAAGAATTTCACTGCAATCTAAAGCAGGACAAGACACAGGTACCGAAGAAAGCTTTTAAAGGAGATCAAAAATTCAAGGCTAGAAAAATCCAGGCATTTCAAAGCAGCATAATAAATAAGATTTGTGAAAAAAAATCTTCTAAGATAGGAGGATAAAATGATGCTGTTCAACCAAAAGGATAAAAGATTTCCAGGAAGGCTTCTCACCAAAGCTGCTACTTGTCAATCCGACAGCAGCTCCATGGGCTAAGACCTGTTTGTGTGTGGGAGCTGAGGAACAATCAGCGATGATATAATGCTTACTCATCCTTCTACATCGTGGGTTTTTCTTTTTTTAGCATAGGTACCTAAAGGGGAAGATGGTTAACCTACTAACAGTTCCCAAGTCACAGACTCGCTGGTTGGCTCCCAGTGACTCCTCTTCCAGTGCCATAAATTACCAGATAATTCTGAGTAAACTTTCAAGCCCTTTCAAAAGTCCATTTGTAGAAGCAGCTGATTTGCACCAGGAACACCTAGTCCTATTGATTTATTCCAGGAAGACTGACACATTTCACATCTTTACATCTTTTCACATCTGTATTCTTGAAGTGTCAATTAGAACCTAGTCTGTAGATAATACAAAATTATTTTAGAGACTTCCAAGGCCATATTTCACATTTAGTTTGGTTTTTCTCAAATCTTAGTATCAGAAAACTTCATAACTCTTTTATCAGAAGGCCCCTACACTTTATTTCAAATGAGCAGGTTTGAGGGCTTGGGGTTTTTTTTCTAATACTACTGCATCAGAAAGAAGTTTTTGCATAGTAACACATAAACACAAATTAAAATGAAAATTCTGGGCCAGAGCATAAAGAGACATCTATCCTTTCTGCCATTTAAGACAGGTTTACTACAAACCACAAAGCTTATCTGACTGGGAACACACAAGTGATATATAAGCTGCTGAAAACAGCCAGGAACACATCTTTGCAAATCAGATTAGACACGACCTTCAGAGGTGATCTGCCACCATAGCACCCAGAAGGTCTGTATGAATTACAGAACCACAGAACCTTTCATTCTGCAAAGCATTTCTACCATCCAAGCACCAATGAGCACGTTCAGTGTTCACAACCTTCCCCTGTGCTTCGACCACAGGGAGCATTCAAGTCTCTTCCTGCACCACTGGATAGGTTGCTCCATTCTGAGGATGCATACATATGCTAAAAGACTTCAAGATACAAAGATGTGCATTAAAGAAAGTCTCCACTTGTCTTATACAAATAAAATCAGAGCTTTATAGAATTTCATACAACAGTCCTGGACATACACAACAGTAGTCTGGATGATGACTGCATAGGGCTGTTGAATTTGCAATTCTTCTTCATCATCTCTGACAACTGAAGCTTTTCAGCTAAGCCAAAGACAGCCTACAAACAATCCTGAAATTGGCTACAGGAACTGACATGAATAGTTCTCAGTTTTCCTATTGCTAAATGATTACACGTAGTCTGAGTAGTGAAAGGAGACTTCCTAGTCTAGACAACATGACTGTAGGCTCTATTTCCACCTCCAGTGTTAACTACAAGAAGATCTAAAATGCCTTGCCTTTGATACAGAACCAAAATATTCACATCTTAGAAAAAAACCCCCCAAAAAAACTAAAGAAAAAGAAAGGCACCACAACTGCACATAAGAAACCTAGTCTGATAAAGGAAGAAAGAGAAACTGGATTGCTTAGAGGAAGACTGTTCTGTCACAGTGAATAAATCTAGAGTTGCATAAATTTTGATACATGCACAAGGAAAAAAAAGAAAATTATTTCTAACCTTGACACTGGGTACAGCAGACAAACAACCTCAAGTGATGTTTAGGTTTGGCGGCAGTGTCATATACAATCATAGTTAGTTTGTCTTTGGATAGCTATCATACTAAAAAAGTTCTTAAAATACACAAGCCCCTGCAGCTGTCTGCAACCTTTAAGTCCTGCCATTTCAAACATACATTGCAGTCATATAGCATGAGAGAGCACTGAAGAATTTCAAATCAATTATAATAAATCCAGACAGTAGGCAGCAGAAAGTTTCACAGTACACATCATTGGCTTCAGGATTCCTCACATAGCACTCTTAAATATACAACTGCAAGAGGCTCAGAAATCACCTTGTGAGTTTTAAAATTCTCAGTACATTCAGACCATAGGAGCGTTGTCTGCCAAATCTATCCCATATTCTTCATCCACTGTTGGGGTTAGGAGTTTCCCTGCTCCTTCCTTTGCCCACATTGTTCAAATGCATATAATAATTTTGTATGAAAACCCTTTGTGACATACTGAGAGCATTTTCAGTCTTGTCATTGTAATCTCAGTTCTCTCATTCAATCACTGTCTGGAGTGCACATGGCCAGGACAGAACAATTTCACATCGCTGCAGTGTTTTATCTTCCATCTTTAGCTACTTCTCCAGCTCATGCTTTGCACAGGCTGCCAAACAAGCAATAGAACCTGGGTTTATCTTCAATCCAAACAGTCTAAGAGTTCCATTTAATGCTTGGATCTCTGTAGGATGGGCACTGTGGAAAGTACATCGTACTAACACTGCTGAAACAAATTATGCCCTGTAGGTGCTTGGTCTTGCCTCTCTTTCAAGCATGCATGCTCCCCTCCATCTTAGTCATTAGTGCACTGCAGTTTTCTTCTTCTGGAAGATGGTAGTTAAATCCCTACTCAATCATGTGAAATGGTAACAGAATGATTTCTTTATCTTTTTGGATTTTAACAAAACCAAAGAACAATAGGATGGACAAAATAAAGGAAAAATCATCTGTCTCAGTTATCTGAACTTAGTCTGATGCTGTCATGGTTCACTGTTTAAATAATGATGCACGATTTTTTTAATATGTTAATTACATAAATAGGTACTTAGGAGCTACTTAAACATAAGATTATTTACCCCATTGACTAGAGAAACCCATGTGTCAGCACATCTGCTGCACAGGAAGATTAAATCTGTTCACACAAAACTCATGCTCTCTCTTGCTAATGGAGAAGAGATTAGTAGTGTGAGACCTGAAGCAGGGGCTTTGGGTTTTATCCAACAGACCCTTAAGACTGTCACAATGGATGATGCTAGCAAACATCTCTGGGTTTCTAAAAACCCAGTATTTACTTGCCAAGGCATTGTAGAAGAAGAAACAAAAGGGATTTTTGTTGAAAAGACTTTTCTATGTGTGCGTTTTAATTCCGGAAGCTTCTGCTGTGTGTTATTTAAGAGTAACAATCAGACACCCAGCAGCCTTAAGAGGAACTGCGTTGCTTTAAGGTCAGACTGACAATACTTGTTGATGATGTTTAGAAAGAGTATACTGAAAACAACTCAATTACAGAGTTATCTTTGCCTTGGTTCACCTTCCCAGCTGCTGCTGAAGGACCTCTAGACTATTATTTTAATAGCTGGTGATGAGGGCCAATCCATGTTCATCACATCCCCTTAGCACTGCTTTTGCATCCCAGGCTTGCAGAGAAGGGTAAGTGTTGGAAGGCTCTGGTGGTGCAGAAAGGGATTGCCAAGACTACAGTTAATAAGAAGAACAGAAAACATGAGTCCAGTTTCCAGGTCCAGCAAGCACCCAACAAATTTTCCTGACAAGAATGTGTTCTGTCTGCTTACACCTCGTGCAGGAATGAAAGCCCCATGAATGCTCACATAAGCTGAATGAACAGTCAGGGCTGTTTACCATGGAGTTATTGCAAGTGTGCTCTAATAGGAGCGATTTACTGAGTGAACACTTAGCTTCAGCTGGAAAGGGCAATATCCTCCATCCACACCCTCATAAGGTAATTCGGAGCACACAAAATGAGCTACTGATGCTTCTACTCTGTGTCAGCCTCTGGCAGCAGGCATCTGTTCCTGAGGATTTCAAAGTCTCCCTGAGCTAGGCTTTGCAAACATCCCCTTCTCAAAGACACTAACAGCCACTTTTTCAATCCATGTACATGGAAATGTGCAGCCAAATATACATACCTCAAACACGTGTCACATGCACAACAGAAGCATGCCCACACATGCCCATTCACAGCCAAATGTAGTATAAATAACCTTGCTATATAAATAGGCTTGCTTAAATGAAGTCTCTTGCTTAAATAAGGCTGGCATAAATACTCTTTCTTTATGCTGCCTGCTTCATCTCATGTTTAAGTCTCGAAAGTGGCAATTCTGTTGGAATGACCGGAGAAACCCCACTCAAAGTCAATAGATAAGAGGGACAGGTGAGCTTAGCATCATGATGTCACTGGGGAAGATTTTGTGAAAAGAATAAAAGGCAGGCAATTTCTTTTTTTGTGAGTGTCTCTGATGTCAAGATAGAAAAATATTAGTAAGACAGGCAATAAGGTATTGCAAAAAATCAGAGGAGATCCTCAAGCACTGAAGCAGCAGCCCACACAAAACTAAAGTTATAAAAATAAACCTTGTATTTGCAGTTTAAAAAAAGAGGAAAAAAAAAAGAAAAAAGTATTAGAAAAGGAAAAGTAAGTTTTCCCTCTTTCTCAGCATCTTTGGAAGGACACCAGATGACTGTCCATACTCCTCACTGTGCTCATGTCTGTATTCATCAATATGGTTTTATGGACATTTTCTTTCTTATCCTTTTCAAAACATTTCAAGAAGCTGTTAAGACTGCTTTCTCTGAAGACGGGTAGGAAGGACCGGCTGTCAGAAAGGACTCTCTGAACCTCCCTTCAGCAACCCTGCTTCACATTCAGCCCACACACCAGGCCCAGCTCTATCAGTGTTCTGGCTCACTTTGTCAGGGCCGTTGCATCTGCTCAGAACTTCCTTCCCACTAATGAGTCTCTCTCTAATTGATCTTCAGAGTACATATTTTTTCAGTCTCGACCATCCACAAGCTAAAGATGCTGTCACTACTGCAGTATGGCAATGCTTGCCATCGCAGAGACAAATCCCGCCTTGTACTCTCTTTGCTGAACCCTCTGCTCTTTGCACATGGTAGGTGGAATGATTACTTCATCTTCCAAGTGAAGAGACAAATTTATAAAGGTCAAGCAATGCAGAGGCAGTTGCAACAGTGGGTACAAACTCCAAGTTTTCCTCACTCTTTGTTACCCAGCATCTGAAACACAAACATATCTACAGTGCTAAGCCAGTAGCATTTCTACCTGTTACATTACTGCTTTGTTCAGGGTTGGACCATTTTCATTTCATTAATGCTTTCCTTTAAAAACATTTCAGAATTGGTTTAAAAAAAATAAAAATAGATGTTTAAAAAGATTTCAGTCTTCCTTAATCATGAAGGGATATACTTTCAAAGCAGTATGCCAGGAGTATTCCACGTGACTCCCATTCATGTTAAAATTAGAGTCACCAGAATAAACTCCATATGCTGCTTTGAAAAGGTACTGCAATGTGTCCAAGGAAAATTTTTGCAGCTTAATGCTGCTTGTACAATTTTTTGTCTGCTTTTCTTCTTTTGATTTATAAATAGATTTATTACATCCTTT
>VZTH01011351.1:0-17586 GCA_013397815.1 Aleadryas rufinucha | reverse complement strand
TTTTTTTTTTTTTTTTTTTTTTAATATATGTATATAACACTTTGCACTATCTGGAACAGAAAGAAGGGATTTGCTGGTTTTCTTGGTTTCTCTGCAGCCCTTTTGTTTTAAAATTATCACTTTAATCAGAATAGCTTTGCTTTGTAGGATTCAAAGCTTTTGGAAGCTTTTTTATAACTCTTTTTTTAATACTGTCGCTGTCGACAACCTTTCCACCTGAGCCACAGCAGTGAGGTCTGGCTGCCTTCCACACCTGAGCTGTTGTCCTGTCTAGTGGTGCTCAATATTTCTGTGCTAGCCTGAAACTAATTTTCACATCTGGACAGCGGGGAACTTTTTTCCAGAAAGGCCGAGGCATAGTGTCTCCTTGGCAATAACAGCACTGCTGCTTTGTGCTGGAGCCAGGCACCAGGAATGCACAGGTTTCTATATTCAAGGTCCTGTCTTACTTTCTGCCCAATACAGAGCATCTGTAACACCTGTGGCAGCCACAGAAGCCCACTCACCCAAAGCCAGCTGCACTGCTGGGCTAACTGTGGGCACAGTGTACCCTAGTTTGCCTTGGTAATCAGAGTGAGCATTGCGAATGCTGTACGTACATACTGGTAAATAGTGGTTGATTATTAAATTAGTCATTTATGACTGCAGTCTTTCTGGTCATTTGAAGAGAGAGGAAAAAGAAATTCTGGCAGCTCTGGTTCTCTCCTAATTGCTCTCAAATTTTTACTGCTTCTAACTGCACATGAGAGATTGTGCACAAAAAGATAGTGTGAATGCTATCTCTTCAGTTTATCCTCATCCTTCTCATTACTGTCTCAAATTGCCACTCAGTTTCATTTCAGCCATTTACACCAAAAGTGCGGCAAACACTGCATCTAACCACTTAATTACCTTAACCTTTAAAACATGTAAACAAAGGGTAAATATTTTGCTTAAATGTGGAAGATGCTTTCCACCATAGAGGAAAAAACTTCTCCTTGCTAATAGAATTGTGTATCAGGATATGAGAAAAGAAACCAAGATGTAGTTGTCCTGTCATCAAAGCACTGACAAGTGAGGTGTGGGCTAAGTTCCCATCGCTGCCACTAACTTTTCAGGCAACATGCAGGAAGATATAATTTATGTATTGTTGTTATCCCAGTAAAAATCACTTAACATCACCTTTCTGTTCTCCTTTTTTACCCTTTGTATGTTCTGTTGATTTAAATGGTGTTCTCCTTTAGTCATAAACCTGTGCTTAAAAGAAATACCTGAGACCTCCCAGGATGGTGAAATGACAGCTTGCACATGAAGCTAGAACCTGTAAACAACGGACCTTTAGCAAAAGCAAAGGTTTGTATACAAGCTAAGCACTTATAAAATCCCCAAAAAACCCAGCAGCCAGCCACAAAACAACAAGCATCCCCCAAACCAATCGACTAGCAGTCAAACACAGGTCTGCAACTTCTACACACAGGACCTGGTTTAAGTATTAGGGTTCAAATACACTAATGAGTTACTGTGGTTAGAGAAGTTACTGCGTCAGCTGACCTGTAGTACAGCCAGTGGTAAACATTTAGTAAAACATACTTTTGTGAATGTTGGCAAGAAAATTTTGAAGAAATGCTTTCAACATCACATTTCTGAAGGAGCTTGAATGTCCCAGAGTAATAACAGTTCAGCTGTCAGAGCTAAGACAAGTTAAAACTGCTTTAAAGGGATCACTGCAGTTAATGGGGAAAGTCTGACTTCTTGAAGTGGCTATGGAATCCATCACAAGGATCTTTTGCGCTTTATTTAACATTAGAAAAAAATTATGAGATTGGCTGATGCTCCATCTGAGTTTGTTTCAGTTATGATTAATGATATGAATTACTATTTCTTCCCATTTGGATAAGATATCCTACTGCATAAGAAAGTAGTTTTTTCACATAAAGCTACAAAATTATTTGTGTTGCTAGACAGTTCTAGGCATCAAGTCCTGCAGACACAGCAGAGCTAACTTCGTGCTTAAGTCGGGTTCCTCACAGCAGCTCTGGGCAAGTTTTGGGTTTCTCCAAGGATAAAGATTTCATAATCTCTCTGTGCAACTGGTTCAAGTGCTGCACCAGTATCAGTAGTCAGGAGTATTTTATCCTTACATCCTAACAGTTTCCTTCATTGCAACTTCTCTTTTCTTCTTTTTCTATGTACTGCTGAGAAGGGTATGCATCTTCTCCTCATCCTTCTTGTTCAAACAATGGCAGAAGGTACAACTGGATACACCCTGCATCCAGCCTCTTCCAGGACGAACAGATCTGGTTCCTTCACATGTCCCTTGAACACCACACGCTCCATCCTCCTTAATCACCTTGGTGGCCCTTTGCTGGACTAGCTCTGTTTCATCAGTTTCTTCCTAATTCTAGGGCACAAAACTGGACACGGTCTTCCAGCTGCTGCCTCATAAAGGCGAGGCTGGGGGAAACAATCCCTTCCTCTGCCATGCTAGCTGTGCTTTAGCTAATGCAACACAGCATGCAGTTAGTCCACACCACACAAGGGTGCACTGGTGATTCATGGTACTCATCAACCCAGCGACCCTCCTACAAGCAAGAACCTACAATATTTGTAAAACATGAAATTAGCCTTTCTGAGTCCTCAATTTGCTTTGGCAATCACCCATCCTCAGCTTTTAGTATCAAAGAAAATATCCCCAGAAATTAATATCAAAACCCTGGCCATCATAAAAATCAATACAAGATACTGGAGTGTTACTCTAGTACTAAAATCAAGATGCATAGAGAAGGAAATTAGAGTCACCAAACTCTTTCAAATTATAATAACTAAAGCAAATTGAGCAGCTATGAAACATCCTGTTCTCTGGAGCTTAAAAGAAACAAGGCAATAAAACACCCTTAATCCGTGCAAAGGTAAATAAGTTTTATGGAGATATTTTCTTTCTTTTCAAGTAGAACCACCAGTTTAAAGATTTTGTCTGGTACTTTAAAGATTTTACACAGCAAAGGGCCATTTAGGCCATGTATATAACAGAATCCACTTTCAAGCTGCACTCATATCTTTTACCTGAGGTTCATCTCCCAGACTGGTGAAGACAGTTCTTTTATCTAAGTAAATTAGACTTTGAAGCCCACTGTGTGTGAAATTCCGCTAGATAAAAGAATATCCTGTTCTCTGCCATCATTATGAAACGTTGTATTTATACAACTGCTTCTGAGGTAAGACTTTTTTGTCCATACAGATCAATTTTTAGGAATAAGAAACACATGTGTGCATGTAATTTTGTACTTTACAATTTTAACAGTGGCCTTCAGATTTCTACTACTGCTGAAAATACATAGCTGCCATTAACACCCATCCTGGCTCCAAAAACTGGCTTCCAACATTCTATGACCTGAAAGGGTCTTTTCCGATGTCTTGACAGATGTGGCTGTCCAAAGTAATCAGCGGGTGTCCCCAGTTAGAAAGTGAGAAAAGCCATTAACACCCCCCTTAAGGCAGGTGGAAGTACTATGAGCCAGGCCATTGTTCCAAGGAAAGAGGACAGGCAGAAAGAAAGCCTGGGGGAATAAATCCTGTTGGAGATTGGAATACTGAACAGGGAGAGAAGTTAAAGGAAACTTCACTTAAAACAGAGAGAGAAATTCAGTAAGATTGCTACATCCAGTCACTAGCTTTTAAAAAAATCACATATAGGCCTTAAAATGCAGAAGTATCGGTTATATGACAATCAGACCAAAAAAGAAGATCACTGGGAAGAAAACAGCCCTTTAACAACTTCCAGATCCCTAGGGAAGGAAATAGTCCTTTAGCAATTTCCAGATCCCTAGCTTACATAGAAATGAGTTCTTGGAAGGAATCTGAAAATCTTGACAGCTATGAGATTACATTCTTTATCTCACACATCTGATTTTACAAAAACAAAGATGTTTCATTTTTCCACTTGGTGACTTTAGAGATGTTATTTTCACTGTGAAGGGCTGGTCAATTGCTTCTGAAGAGGCTGACAATGTAACAATGTGATGAGATCTATGATTTCCTTTGTGCTCTTGGTTAACTACAACAAAAAGTTCTAGGCAGCATGTACTATTCAAGCAAAATTGACAGAACTGCAATTTTTAAGTTCTTGCTGCTTCGGTTCTCTTATCAGCAACACAACTAAGATCAGTCAGTTTCCCTAAGACAGAAAACTGATGCTTGAAATCTGAAGACACATCTCCAGAGAGAAAAGTTACCATAAAATTCAAAGCACGTGTGGAAGCTGTTTCTCCAGATACTTTCACAGAATTTTTCTAGAAGCAGACTTGACATTCTTGATGGAAGGATTGGTTCTTGACTATTCATGACCATGGCACAAATATCTTCAGCTGACATGGCAACATCTTCAATCATCCACACAAATGTCTTTTTCAAGGATTCTGGTATTTGTTCCTTCATCTCTCCCTGGAGTTTGGGTTAATATACTTTCATGGTATCAAATCTGTCTCCCTTCCTGTGCTCAGCTTTTAAGGTGATATTCCTCGGCTTTCTGGGGAATTACTGTCAGGCCTTGCTTCTCTGCTTACCATGACCAACATACGAAGCTAACTTGAGGAATGGAGCCTCTCAATAAATTATATTTGTCATCAATAAATCCACAACATTTTTTGCATGCTATTCAAATCCACAGAGAAGAGGGGAAAGGGCAAAGAGAAAAGAGCCTTACCACTTTCAGAGGCACACACAGCACCTTCCATCCCCCAGTAAGCTATTTAGCTCTCAGTGGAAAAGTGGCAGAACCCAAGTTCACATGTCTCAGCTTCACCACCATCCCAAATAACAACTGCCTCTGCTGTGGTCTCAAGGCCAAATACTCTGTGGGGCAAAACCTAACACTTCCTTAGAAAGTACATGCTAAACCCCTCACCTCCTCCATTTTCCCTCTCATCCAGTGTCTGGGAACTTGAGGAGAGTTCACATTTGCACACCAAGGCCCATTTAACTGGTGATCACCTAATAAAGGTAACCTACAGGGAGCCAGCACAGGCAGATACCTGTGTTGGCTCAGTGTGCATGGTGTGGATATGGATTGAGATAGCTGATTGAGATAGGGGAGAGAAGAGAAGAGGAGAGGAGAGGAGAGCCCATCTGCACCCACACACCACCCACACACCGTCCTCTCCTCTCCTCTCACGCTGCCTTCCAGCAGCTCTCCCTCCCATCTGCCTCTATCACAGCCAACCTTAATCTACACTGGTGCATCGGGTAGCAGGCTCAGCTTGTCAGATGCTGGCCAGTTACCTCATGTGCTAAAAATAGAGACAGGCAGCAGCAGCAACTGACTGGCAAACGCCTCTTTAATGGTGACTGACATATTCAATCAAGACAATACGCGAGATGTAAGCTGCAAACAATGAAGGACATTTGTGTAAGGACAGATGAGACAAAAACAAATAAGCACCCCGGCTTTGCTTACGAGACACGTGTGAAAGATTGCTGCTGCTCTTTTCAACCACGGTGCTATTTAGATTACAATTACTTAAAGCAAACCAACAATAATACAAGCTCTTCTGCTACTCCAAGAGAGGCTATAAAAATCTCATTGTCAGCTGCATCATTCATCACGATAACCTCATTTCAACTAAAACAAAATATCCGAGACATCACCTCTCCCCCCTTCCTTCCTTTTTTATTTGCCTATAATAAGGTCTATAGTCTGGGGAGCTCTCAGGCTGAATTCCATGCATTGTGATTCACAAAATGAAAATCTGGTATCATATGCCCACTGACATTCACATCAGCAGCAATTCATGCAGCAAAAAGCCATATGCCATGCACCTCTGATTTAACTGTACTACAAAAACATATCCTAGAAAGAATAAATAAAAATACAGAGACAAGAGTGGTTCCTGGGATCTGATTATTATCCACACTTTTAGACAGGAATGACAGGGGCAATATCACAAAATATGCTGCTTTGGTGACAGTTCCAGTTAGGTTATATAATTTCCCTTCACAACTAACACACTCTACATGCAAGTGAGGCATTTTTTTTCCATCGCAAAAGGTTTCTGTGGAGTAGAAAAAGAGCGGTTAGCACAGATAACCCACACTCAGTGTTTCTCCTCTGGTTATCAGGCTTTCCACTCAATCATCTTTTTGAAGGCTGAGAAGTTTGTTGGTTTGATCAGCACCCACAGAGATGAAAATGAAGAGTGCTTTGAAAATATGAAGCACCAGCAGTTTTAAAAATTATCATCTCCAGGGTGTTACACAGACCTGTATATGTTCTGCAGTAACACACAGACTTCACTAGAAATCTGGGGGATAAAATCCCTTTTGCCAGTGATGGCTAGGTTTTCCACAAATAAGAGATTCTGCTGCTGAAATCAACAGAGTCTTTAATCACTGGGGAAAGGACAAGACAAGCTGCTGGCCAAGGAATGGATTACACTAAAATACTCTTTCCTTTTTTGTTGTTTTAAATAAAAGATATTTTGTTGAGACATCCTTTCCTTTCCTTGCTTTTGGCTTGAAGAAACCATCTCTTTGTTGGTCCACCCATCCTGGCATATAAATGGAGAGAAGTCAAGCTTGAAAATGCTTTTCCTTTTAAGGCTGTGCCCTCCATGAAATCATTGTGCATGTGATCACTGGAGAAGAATCGTTCATCTATAACTATATCTGACGCTACTACTAAAGACTTTCAAAGCCTTGTGGCAAAGACAGAAAATAGTAAAGATACTATTTTAAATGAAAAAAAGTCTTTGAACTAGAAAAATAGTTCATAAGCTACAAAGTGCAGAAAAAGGGCAAGTTAGACTGCTTCATTATGCAGTCTAAGTACTTACTTTTCACAAATTAATTTTTAAAAATGTATTTGCATGCTTGTCAATGCTACTTCAGACTGAAAATTTTCCAAAAGGAAGCAACCATCTAGATTTAAAAATGTGATACTGTTGTTCAGTTCTTTTGAGCTTGACAGCCCCGATTTTTGGGGTAGGAATACTTAAATCTGATTTTTACAGACTGATACCTCAGTAAGTGGAAAGTTGCATCTTCAGCATCTTAAATACCCCATCTCAGGTTCCTGCAGCCAGGAGCAGCAGATGAGTGCTGTGGGACACATTTGGAGATCTGACAGGTGGAGATATATGCACAGAGATGGAGAAGACTAAACAGAACCATTCCTAAATGAGCAGCTGATGAAGGCATACATTTGGAATATCTAGGCCACAAAAAGCATAGAGGGACCAGTGACCAAATGCTAGGGAAAGGTCTTAAACAGGCTCTCTCTGCATCACATTCAATTGCACTGCTTAAAACAGACCATTCTCAAGGAAGAAGTTGTTAACAGAATAGACCTGACAATCTTTCTGCACCCAAATTATGCTTTATAAAATATTCCCATTGTATTTGAAGGGAGTAATTTCTTCAATTAAAAAGTCTCATTTTCTCTGTAATCTATGCAGCAGACTTGCAAAATGTTAATTGCTGCAAATTTGTTATAAATTCATGCATTACACAATTAATGATACAATATATTTATAGCAATTATCTGTTTCCAATAAAAGTTAATAAAGTGCTATCGGCCTCAGGTGTGAAAATGTGGGATTTAATTTGTGCTAATCTGCCCCAGCCTGGGGAATATTGAATTCATTCTATGTGAGAATAATTTATTTGCAATATCCCTGACTGATATAAACAAAGCATTCTCGAGGGAAGGTGCAATAAAGCTAACAGAGAGGTGCAATCATTCCACTAGCCCAGCATTTCCCAAAGGTAAAATGCAAACAGAACAGCCTTCCAAAGCTTCTCCCAAAAGAAGTTAAATTCATCTGCTTCAGACCCATAAGAAAACAATAATGCTTTGGAGGGCATCTGTGAAGAGCTATTTATCATCCCTTTCCTTTCTTCTTTCATTGAATTGAAAAGAAGGTGATAGGTTTAAAGATTAACCAAAGGATTATACTTTCAAGTTTGTCTGAATTATTTTTTCTCCTGTTTGAGGTAATGGTTCTTTCACTTTCTGAAGCTACCATTTGCCAGCCTTCTCCAAGCCACCCTGTGCAGCAGGATGGGGGGAAAGAGGGGCACAGAGAGAGGAAAGCACCCCTTTGGGGCTGGAGCTGCTATGGCATCTGCGGCAGGGTCGTGGAGGAGGCGGGAGCAAGTGGCCAGACATCCTGGTTCTGATTTTGACCCTGCAGCTGCTTCACTGCCAAGGCACTTCAGCTCTGGGTGCCTTTGCCTCCCTCCTGTGAAGTGTGATTTATCAAGACTCGGCCAAGCCTGCAAGGAGCAGAAAAGTGCAGAATATTGTTAGTGCCACTAGAGGGGATCACTTGAGCATGCTGGGGACCTGCTGCTCCCACAGGAGTGAGGCAAAGCCCTGTCACTTCCAGGTCAGGCACAGAGCTGTCATGGCAAGGACTAGCATTAGGACAACAAGGTTGTGGCCAGGGGGGCATTTCAGACAGGATTTATGAGCAGCCTGCTCCTCGAGTATGCCCAGTTTGCAGTGGACCCAGCAAAACTGGTGACAGCTCCTCTGCCACATTGCTGCTCTGACCCTTTCAAAATGACCCCCTAGGCCTTTGCTTCCTCATGGGTAACTCACATTATCTGATGGTGGGTTTGGCCAATCACACGTTTTCACACAAACCACTGCTCACACAAGTTTGCTTAAGAGCCTGTCCTTGAACACTTAGTCATATTCTGAACCTAGCCATACACAATTATTCATCCCTACAGCTGCCAAAAGCCTGACAACACTGGAGAAGCTGAAAAACCTGTGGCATGGCATTTCCAAACCTCCACCCAGGAAGGAAATGGTATTTTTCATTTTTATGTTATGCTTGGTTACCTTTTCTGTTATCTTGTCAGCAAGCAAGGAAAAATGTTCTCAGAGTCTGAGCATGAGCCATAAACATCTTTTGTGGTTATCAAATGCCTCTGTGTTTGCTTTGCTATTTAATTACAGGACTCACGTAGGGCATTTATTGTTTGCATCTGTTGCTGCTGTGAACAATGTCTACTCTTCTGATCACCACAAAGGCAGTTTGTTATGTGTATCCCTGTCAGTGACATGTTTTATCATCTTGCTGAGCAGACTCCCCTGCTGCAGGGGGATCCGGTGCTGCAGCCTGGTGTGTCCCTGAAATAGCCAGATGCCACAAGGGCAGTTCCTCAGAATGCCAGGTCTGCCACTGTGAGATGGATGCTAGCTGAATGCTGAAACCATTTTTTTGAGGTTTCTGAGAATATTTTTCTTATTACAAAATATTTTCTTCTTCTTCTTCTATATTATATAATATTATTATATATTCTTATTACAAAATACATTTAAATGTTCACAAAACATTTAAAAGCTCATGTTTTATACTATGATGATCTCAAACACATGTCCAGAGGCCAAATTAACTGAATCTCTAAGTAACGAGAAAAATGCATTGGCAGCATCATTAGCCAACCTCATCCCACTTTCCTATTTCTCAAACCTGTAGTTTTAGCAAATGCAGTGGATTTTGTTTTCAAGCACCATACATCCCAGTACTTACAATTTTTTCAATTTTGGCTCCTCCTATTTAACTTTAGCCATATTGGAGTGATAATCTGCATCTTGTTAGGAGTAGAAATTTTTGGTCATCTAAAACCCTAAAACTACATTAATATACTAATAAAAGCAGCCACATTGTGCCCATTCTCTACAATGCAGCTTCAACAGCCTGCTAGTCAAGTAAAAAAATTTTGTCTTTTTCATTCCACACTGGGACTGGAAGCAATTTTTATTCTTAATCTGCGTTTTTAAGATGGCACTACACTAGGTGCAGAATTAGCAAATTGCTCATTCTCTTTTGCAGGTTTAATAAGACAAGCTATGTCTGCAATTAATCCATTTGCTCACCCTTCCTCCTATTAGCATGTGAACTTCAAACCTACAAAAAGCAGCCGACTGAAATCTCTGGAAACCAGAATTAAGAGGATAATCTTGTCCCCTATGCAATGTCCTACTTGCTGTCTCCTTGTATGCCAAGAAACAATATCTGTACTTTACAAGATGATTGCTAAAGAGATAGCAATTGCAATGTAAATCCACATAAGGGCAACCCAGGTGCATTTACTAAAGTACATCTAGTGGGGATCAAAAAAAAATTTCCCTTTGGGAGTATGCTTTCATTTGGCCCCATGGGAGGAGTTTTACTGTCAGGCAGGTACTTTGAATTCCACCTACCATCATGTTAAAAATAAAGAGTAAACCCCGAACCAATTTAAGTATGTCTCAGTCTGTGTGGCAATAGAGCCTGATTACCCTGAGCAGAGTGTAGGTGGTCCCTACATGAGGGAAATCTGACTGATGGGCACCTCTTTAAATAGGGAGGCTGCTGATGAAGGTTTCTAGATGCTTGATGTGAGATAACTTAGGCCAGCTTTCCTACAGTCAGCACTGACTCTAAAACTCAATATACAATGCTTTCTTCTGCTTTAATAAAACATGTAGAACTATGTAAAGCTTGGAGACTAGATTATATTTTCAAAGCCATAAACCATGCTGTCTGCTCACAAATGACTTTGGAGAAACTTGTAAAGTGTCCTTTGATCATCTGTAGGCTCAAATAAAAACAAAAAGGTTTCAAATGGAATTGTTGCCACTTGCATGCCTGTCTATACAACTGCATCTTAATTTCTCTAGGAAACTCACAAAACATGAATTATGTATGTCTTAAAATGTTACAAAGGCATAATATAAGATTAGCTGCCTGTCTGAATTATTCTATTCAGACTTCTACTAGTATATAGAGAGATTGAAAAAAATGTTTTAGGTCTGACAGTGTTATACTATCACCAGAGAGATCAAAGGACTTTTTCTCATGCAAGACTTGACAAAACGTGTCTCTTTTAATGAATAAGAATTGGATAAAGCATGAGATCATAAATGTTTCACTAAAACACCACAAAATTCTTCCAACCATGAGCAAAGTGCTGGTTTAATTATTTTTGGAACTTTAAAAATGAACAAACCTATATGGAATCTCCACAACATAAACTGAAGAACCATGATGGCACAGTATGCCATTTTGTCATCAAAAGGAAGTCTTAATATGAGGCTTGAAGAACACTTGAGTGCAGGCACTAAAACCTGAGGGGAAATTCAATCACCTCACCTCTTTTAGTGCTTGTCATTCCCCAGTTCAGGAGAGGAGGAAGTAATTCTCTGTATGTGCACACAGACCTCCTACAGACCCTCAGTGTACAAGCTACTGTGATTAATCAAAAGTTTGAAATTAAACTAAGAAGCTCCTTTTCTTTGACTATGATTAAACATCAAAGCAAGCACTCTAGATTTTTTAGCAGAATCTTCAGGTCTCAAGAGTTACAAATCAATATACTGAGAGTGTCCGATTTTGTTTTGGAGGTTTTAGGGAAGGAAGAGAAGGAGAAAGGAATAAAATGAATGACCCCATCAGGCAGGTGGATAGTAAACTGTAACAAAGTGGTGGTTCATGCACTACCATGACAATCAAGTTATTGAAACTGAAAAATAGTAACACAAAGAGAAGATGGAAGATTTTTTTTTTCCACACAAGTAAATTACTGCGTCTTGTGAGGTCTGCTCTCTCCTCGTTCACTCCTGAAAGGACGTGCTGAATGCTCCCCAGGCCCACGTGGCCCTTGCCTGCCAAGTTTTAAAAAGTGACTGCATAGAAATGGGTACCCTTAGCGTGCAGGGAAGATTCAGGCAGAATATTAACATGCTGTGATCACCAAAGCCTCTTGCCAGGTGAAGATGAAAAATGGTGGTGTTTAGTTTGGTAAAGCCACTGGCTACGCTGGGAGCTGTCACCCACCAGCCAGATGGGTAAACCTTGGGTACCACTATATAACATTTCAGCCTCCACAAACCCTCAGTGCTTCACAAGCCCACACAACAGCACAGTTTGCTTCACTCACAGATCCCTTCAGACGTTTATCAGCTGAGTAATGCACATCACCACCACATGTCATTTGAAGTGGATAAGAGCACAAAAATCTCCTTATGACTCTAAGAAAGGATTTAGATAAGCAAAACATAATTAGAGAAGTGTTGAGAAATGAGAGATGCAAGAGCTTAGCATTCCCTCCCCTTTATGGAAACAGTTACAAAATCAAGAGTGATTTCTGCAGGCAGAGATCCTGGATTCAGGATCATGCAGCACAGTGCCACCACCAGACACAAACCCTGGTAGCCCAATGGCAAATGTTTCAGATTTGCCCCATGGAGTTAAGAATTGCCCATGTCTTCAATGACACATGCAGTGAGATGTAGTGCCAATCTTGCTGGACTTGGCAGAACTGATAGGTGAATTTGCAGGATTACCAGCAACAGAAAACACGAGTAGCAAACTAGTCAGATCAGAGAAAAAAACTCCCTCATCTTCTATGAACCTCCACAACAATGCCTAACACTGCAAAGTAAATTACTTTGTTTTCTTTTTCAGGGTGACCTGGGCTGGTGCCAGAAATGGAACCATTGTTTTTCTGAGTTCCCTAGGATTACTAATAATATTTCAACTCAAGTTGTGGAAATTATGTAGACAAATTCTTCTTCTACTGAGACAGAAGGCCTGTAAGTAATAGGCAGCTGCTAATACATTTATTTAAAACAACCACATATTATGAACTAGTCTTTATAAAGCTGCTTTTTAAGCACTTGATTTTAGCAACCCCATACTGTTCAGTGAATTATCTTGCTATTGCTCCTTCTGTGTTCCTGGATCATTAGGTAGGAGAAGCATGTCAGAAATTCCATGTAAGAACAAGCCTCTGGGTCATCTGGCTACGACAGCATGCATTTTGGACTTCCTTTCTCTCTATAGCCAGGGCTCTGGTACTGCTGCCAACTAACTTGCCTGGAAGAACTCAAGAAACTCAAGGTATTGCTCACTGTGACCTAAGAATTCACCTTCACTCTGCAGTAGAAAATGGGACATTGGGATCACTTCAATAATAGACAGTTTCAATTAGAAGTCAGGCATGATCATTCCTAGTGGCTCTCACATAACATTTGAGTCTGGTGACTTTGGAGCACTTGTAAGGCATATGCTGGCATAGAGCAGCAGTCTCACTTTTCATTCCCAACCAACAGTTGGAATAACCAACATCTCCCAGGGTGAGGCTCAAGATCCAGTCAGAGGATCCCAACAAAGATAAGGATGTCAGCTGGCCACAAAAGCATGAATTTGTCATTCTTGGAAAATGCCAGAGATACTGTTCAGCCTCATGGTAAATTAGGTAAAAATCGGATGTTTAGGGACCACTAAGCCAGGTCTGCTCTTTACAGCTTTTCTGAGGGTCAGGAGATTGGCTGAAGCTTCCAGAATTCTTACTGAGGAGCCTTTTGGTTGAATTTTTACTTCACTGTTTTTCAGGGTTTGGTGGGTTTGGTTTTTTTGGTTTTGTTTGTTGTTGTTTTTGTTGTTGGTTTTTGTTTTCTTTTTTTTTGGTTGGTTTTTTGGGGTTTTTTTGGTTTCTTTTTTGGTTGGATTTTTGGTTGGTTGGTTGGTTGCTTTTTGTTTATTTGGTTTGGGGTTTTTCGGTTTTTTTTTTGTTTTGTTTTTGTTTTTGTTTTAGCAGGCTAAACTGCACAGCACTCTGTCATGATTGTGTCCAGCCTTGAATATTTTATCACTTTAGTGCTCACATGAAATGAAAGGGTTGCACAGAATTATCACTGCAGTACTCTCTGCATTATTTACAACCTTGGAGGCTGCAGCACTTCAGCATAATATTGCTAACATAAAAAGGCAGAATTTCCCCTCAAGCCAGGACTTTAGTTTCGTAGTCTGCAGTGCAACATGACTGAAAAAGGTCTATGAACCTCCTTGCATCTCCCATCCTCTATGTGCCATTTTCTAAATGCTGGCATTCTGATGTGCAAAACATCCAAAGAAAGAAATCTCTAGGCTTTCAGTAGAATGGGAATTAGTAAATCCCTGTGCCTCTAGGGAAGAATATATGGACTTGTTTCACCATTCTGCCCAGTTATTCCCACCCCACCCTTTTTCTTGCCTTGTTAAAGTCTTCTGAAGTTGCCCTCATTTCCTTCCATGTCTTGTTCAAAAGCTGAATGCAGATACAGAAGAACTCCTCAAATGATCTGTCATGGGTGAAGAACATGGGATGGAAATCGTTGCAGGTCTCACTGGCTAAAAACAGAAAAACAAGGTGGGGTGGAATAAGACATGTACAGGCAGGAGCTTCAAAAAAAAAACGTAAAATACAATCAGCCACAAAATTTAGAAAGCAGTGTATTTGAGTGAAATCCCAGTTCTTGCAGCAAAGGATGTCAAAACATTATTTTGAAAAGCCAGCCTTGGTCTACAGTCTTAAAGACAACAAAACACAGAACAGACACTGTCTTTAGGAGACCGACAGCAAGAAGAGGAAGCAACTACCTCTTTGCCTGAATATTCTCTCAATGTTTTTTGTTTGAGCCAAGTTTTGTTGTTTGCTCTGGGACAGAGAGACAAAGGGAAAAAGCACAATTCTCCTCATCAAAACAAGAGCCTTCCCCACTGCTAACAGCATGGTCCATCTTGCCTGCTGAGAACCAAACACCAGGGCCCATCACTCACAAAATAGGATTAGATTGATGTACACACTGAAATGTGAAGCTCTGCTGACACAGCAGATGATCTACCATATCTTATAGAGGTAACAAGAAAAAGGTTGACAGATACAGCGATGAGAATATAACTGATTAAATTTATTCTTTGAAAATAACTAGAAACAAAAGCAATGGATCTTCTATAATCTATCCCTTATCTGAGACAGACATAATAAAAAACAAACAAACAAAACCAAAAAACAATCCCCAAACTTCCTTATTTTTAATCAAATACCGGCTTTAGGAAAAAAAAAATCAAGGAATACTGTAGTGACAATCCCAAATGGAAAAGCGGGGGTGTGCTGTGATTCTCCTTGAACAAAGAATTAATTTTCAAAAACTAAGGACTGAAGCAATGCTGATCTCAGGGCACATCTGAGCAACTGGGGTAGAGAAGGACCTTTAGCCAAGGACTGAAAAGAATCTTCAAACTGCCATGACTTGCAAGACCACTTCAGTTGGTTGCATATCCATGTTCTTAAAAAGACAAAGAAAAAAGTCAAGCTGAATAATCTTTCTTTATATACCTAGTCCCCAAATCTCTCAGCTTCAGCTTTCTCCCCTTCATGAGTGCTCCTTTGAACTTTTCCAGCAGCCACTCATATGCCTAAACAGCATCATTTTTCCTTACTTCATGATCAAACAGCCACTACTTAGGCAAACTTCCATCTGTGCAAGAACAGAATTATAAAGCACTGTGATAAATCAAGCATGGGGATAAATCATATTTTCCCGAGGCTGAATCACTGTCTGACATCTGCTTTCTCTCACTGGAACTGGACAAATTAGAATTAAGACTCTGGCCAGGAGGATGTAAATGGCTCAAGGCAGGCTGCCTCTCTGCACCAGCTGCAGACACTTGGACTTGGTTCCTCTTCTAGCCACAAAACCGTCCTTTCAGTGTGGTTAGTTACCTCTGCTGCACCAGCAGCTCTGCTGTAGGAACATAAACTGTATTTAGAACCACCTGAACCCTCAAAAAAAAAAAAAAAGTTTCTGATCTTTCCCAGCATGCAGTATTCCACTTATAAAGCAAAACTCTGAAGCTTAATTGTAAATTTGAAGCTTAATTTTAACATCAGATTTACTAAGATCTAATCAATTCTTGAGCTACATGGCAAGGATGGGAGTTAAATTTGGAGCACAGGTTTAATTTTAATCAAGTAACCTCCATTTACTTCAAAGGATTTGCAGTCAAGGGGGAATTAGTCAAAGCAGGGACCTATATTTATGAGGAACAACTCAATCCCTTTGAAAGAATAAAATGCTTCAGGCATGCTTTTCAGAGCACCTTCAGCTTCCATTCATTCCACTGGAGCTGCAAGGGCTCAGCACTTCCAATAATCAGACCTTCAGCCTGTAATAATGTCAGAGACACAACAGAACAGATTCTCAGAGGGCACTTGTCTTTAAGTCATGAAATGCTATAATGATGAGTAGAAATAAAATAACACCAAGCAGAAGAATGTAGCCAGTACCTTCACTGTAAAAATCACAGCACGAAACAAGGCAATAACCCTCGACACGCACTGGCCTTTCTGATCCTCCTCAAAGCCTGAGCTTCTCACTGCTCCTGCTCATAAAGATCAATAAATCAAAATTAATGGAAAGGCTAGGGATTCTCAGAAAATTGATCATTGGTTCTAACTCATGCTCCTTATGATAATCAGCCTCAAACTCTATCTACTATTCTGACTGTTCTGCATGCAGAATTAGAGATGCCACCTCTCCCCACCTTATCTTATAAGTAAGCAATATACTGTGTTTTATGCCTTTCAGTCTCAAAATGAAAGAGTAAAAATCACTGTTATTGGTATAAATGGAGAAAGTAGGGCCTGTTAGAAAGCAGGATAAATGTCTTAAAGCACAAAACAAATCCTAGGAATAATTTGAAACCAAATGATAAACAGCTTCTCCAAAATTCCCAACAACCAGATAGCAGAGAAAAGGAAGAAATCCAGTCTGCTTCAGCAGGAGATTTTTGTATGCCTTGAAAATTCTATCCACAATAATAAAAAGTAATAGAATTCAGTGGAAAAACCTTCAGGCTGCAGCTCTAGTTAAATCTATGTCCTGCTCAGAGTGTTTAAATATCTAATGAAGGATAACCCTTGTCCCAATACTTCCCTTCTCCTTTTAACTGGTTAGATGAGGATGAAGGAAAAGGTGATGCTGTTGTTGATATTGTGTTGAGACCAAAGTAAGACTGAGTTACAAACTGCTGTCTGTGCCCACTCTCTCCAGCCCCAAGACAGCATCTCCAATATCAAATCACCGCCTCTCTCTGCAGTGAGCAAATTTAGAGGCTGCTCAGTTTTACTAATTAAAAACTTCTTGCTTGAATTTATTTTTTCACTAAATTGCAATTCGAATAGTTCTAAACTGAAACAGAGGTCTAGTCTTAGAAAAAATTGGAGACTTTCTGTATAAGAGCTGCTTGCAAAATTCTGGTAAGCCCAGGACTTTCTAACCATTTTCACAAGCAGGGACCAATCACGTTTACAACCACATAAAACCATCCACATGGCTGCAGTGTGGGGACACAAATCATCATGATTATTCACCATCAAGTTTTAATTACGCCTCTGAGAGATCACCTTCAAAAGGCAAGCCACAGATGTCTAGCCTATATAAATCAGGTGAAGATCTTGTTGATTTTCCATTCTTGGCACAATTCTTGGAGTTATAGATCAATACGCCACCTCTCAGGATACAAATAGTCCCTCAAGTTTCCAGCTGATCTGTAGCTGGAACTTTGAGAAAGAAGCTTAGTTCATTTCTCATCATAAATTGCACTCACAAAAAAAAAGAGCTAATTTGTACCTGGGAGTTTATGTGGTTCCTACAGTGTATATTTTTACTGTCTACTCAACACAATTTTGTCTATCAGTTGCTTCCTAAATTACAATAAAGACATTCAAGCATCCCAGAATGTTTGAGGAGTAAACAGATTTGACATGTTACGTTGTTCCTCTGTGGATTAG
>VZTH01011349.1:34237-49676 GCA_013397815.1 Aleadryas rufinucha | reverse complement strand
CCCATCCCATCCCATCCCCCTGCTTGTTCAGTGCCTCCATCATGCTGTGGGCTCAGCTCACCTGCCCTGGGGCTGGGACAGGTAACCAGGGGCTTCCCCATGTCTTACACAACCCCCCTGCCCCCCAGAGCTCCCACTTGTGCTGTCTTAGAGGCTGGGACCATCATAAATGTGTTTCTGGTCCTGTGGGACTCCAGCAACTCCACAAGACCCTCTTGCTTTAAGGGGTTGGGGCTGGTTTTGGGGCCTGTTCCCACATTTCTGATGTACACTGGGATCTGTTTCTCATGGGAAAAGGAAGGGGGCAGAGGGCTGGAGGAGCTGGGGGTCTCCCCGGGCTGGGAGGGGAGAGCTGGGCTCAGCCAGATCGAGCACGGCCCCGGCTCTGCGTCACCGCTCCCCACGGCCGTGGTTTCCTTCCCTCGGGGTTTCGGCTTCGCCCCACAAAGAACAGCCCCTGTCGGGGATGGCGCGGTGGCTGTTGGTGACACGGCCACCCAGCCAGGCTGGGGACAGGCACTGGGGGTCCCCAGCTCAGGCCCCACAAGCCTGGGCGAGCAGCAGCGTGCTGGAAACCTCCCGAGGCCTCGCGCCCTCTCCCCGGAGGTGACTCACGGCTGTGAAAACCGGGGGAGGAATTTTAAAAGCTGCTGCTGAGCTCTGAGAAGGCAGGTGGAACCAGCACATCCTGCTCTGACCTCCAGCATCACCTCGGCTGGTCCTTTGCTGGTGTCACCTCCTGGCTGTGGCACTTCCCGGGTGGCCCTTGCTTGTGCTGGTGCCCCGTGCATCCTCCACAGCCGGGGGAGAACATGGGGAGATCTGGGATGGGCTCTTGGCTGGTGGCAGGAGAAGCTGTTCACAGGTGGGAGCTGGGCTGGGAGCCCCTGGGATGGCTGTGGGAGCAGCCGCTGCGGATCCAGGCTCCGTTCCCGCTGTGCAATCGGAGATAAGGGCTGCCCTTCCTGTTGCCAAACCCTCCTCAGCAATCGAGTTTTGGGCCCTTGACGGCAGCAAAATGAATTTCCAGCTCGGTCCCTCTCTGCTGTGTCCCACCAGGCCGGAGCAAAGGTCACCAGCGAGGAGAGGGCCGAGGCTCAGCACCCGCCGGTGTCCGCAGCAGGCCGGAGCCGCGGCCATGTCCGAGCGCCGGGCGGCCGCCAAGGGCCGGCGCTTGGGCTCCAGCCGGCGCAAGCAGCTGCGGGAGGGCTCCGGGGAGGCCCTGGGGCCAGTGCCCGACCCCAGCGAGGAGCCACCGTGGGCGTCTGAAATAGTGCAGAGGGTGCAGCAATTCCTCAGCGACAGGGACACGGAGCAGGCCGGAGTGGTCACCCGCTCGGACGTGCAGGTGAGGATGGGGCTGTCTCCTGGGGTCCAGCACCGCCAGGGTGACTGCAGATGGTGTGATGGGGGGGTTTTCACCCTGGTTTGCTTCGGTTTTAGAAATTGCAGGAGGAAGGTTTCCCGTGCAGCAGGGAGGAGCTGGAGCTTGTGTTCGATGGGCTGGATGCCGCTGGCACCGGGCGCTTGGGCACAGAGGAGTTCACGGCCGGGATCCGTGAGTGCAGCCGGGACTGGTCCTGGGCACCATCCCAGTGCTCTCCTGGGCACCATCCCGGTGCTCTCCTGGGGGATGTGAAATGCTGCCCTCGCTGTGTGGCACAGGACGAATCGTCCCCATGCCCAGCTCTCAGCCCATGGCTCACCTGCTGTGGGGTCCTCTTGTGCCAAGGCGCTTTGTTGAAGTCATGGGGGGGGAAGTGTTGGGGTTTAGGCTTTGCTGTTGCCCCAGCAGGGCACTGAGGATTTGGGATATCTGTCAGCAGGGCAGTTCCTCAGCTCCCAAAAAGCTGCCAGGGAGCACCGGCGGCGGAAGACGGCGTCCCGGAGGGTCCGGCTGGTCCTCCCCACCCCGGCGCTGGAAGGGGGGGACAGCGAGGAGCGCAGACACTTCGCTGCCTTTATGGAGCAGCTGGGCACAGACAACGTCTCTGAAGAGTAAGTGCCCTGCTCGGCACCCATGGGTGTCCTGCAGGATGGGTAGAAGGGAAAGGTTTGGGGCAGGAGATCCCCACACAGGCAGGGAGCCCAGAAACGCCTTGGAGGTGCCTTTGGCCCAAGCACAGGGAACAGGGTCACAGTGACCCCAGTGCCCATCTGTCCTCACACACCTCAAAAAGTGTGAGCTAAATGACTCAGCTGGCCTAGCTTTGGGGGTTCTGGGGGGATGCTCACCCCAAAACTCCTCTCTCCCTGCAGACAGGAGATCTGGCAGCTCTGGGTGAAGCTCCGGCAGGATGAGCCCCAGCTCCTGGACAACCTGGAGGACTTCCTGGCCAAGATGAGGAACCGCATCCAAGAAGCCAAGAGCGAGAAGGAGGCTTTGGAGCTGACTCTGAACAAGTGAGACACCCCAGGATAGTGCATAGGGATAGGACAGGAGGGGTGGGGACAGGGATGGGGCCCTGGAGGGCCACCCCAGCCGTGCAGAGAAACCTGGGTGCTTTCAGCATATCCACCAGTGGCTGGAGCAGAGGATTTGCTGATATTTGGGGTCGGGCTCCCTCTACAGTCATGGATGGGATGGCAAAAGGGCCAGACTCGGACTGCCGGACCATCCGTGCTGGGTGACCGCTCCAGACAAACCCAGCCGCAGCCTGAGGCTCCCGCGGGCAGTGTGGGGTCCCAGTGTGGGGTCCCAGTGCGGGGTCCCAGGGCCTGCACCCCCTGTAGCGGGGTCTCACCCCCTCCCCTCCCAACCCTGCTGTCACCACAGGCGTGTGGCCGAGCACGACAAGGACGTGCAGCAGCTCTGCGAGGTCCTGGAGCAGCAGATCCAGCAGGAACAGCTGCGGCTGCAGCAGCAGGTGGGTCCCTGCTGCTCCTCTCCCCTCGTTGTGCCAGGGGGACCCAGCACCCCAAACCCCCTCGGCCGCTTCCGATGGCTGAGTGGGTGGCCAGGTCATNCCCTCCCAACCCTGCTGTCACCACAGGCGTGTGGCCGAGCACGACAAGGACGTGCAGCAGCGCTGCGAGGTCCTGGAGCAGCAGATCCAGCAGGAACAGCTGCGGCTGCAGCAGCAGGTGGGTCCCTGCTGCTCCTCTCCCCTCGCTGTCCGTGCCGGGGGGACCCAGCACCCCAAACCCCCTCGGCAGCTTCCGATGGCTGAGTGGGTGCCAGTGTCCTTGTGCCACCCCAGAGCATGGCCCGGAGCCAGCAGCACGGCGAGGAGCTGCAGCGAGTGCTGGATGCCAGCGAGAGGGAGGTGCAGCGCTTGGTCACGGCGCAGACGGAGGTGGGCTGGCCCCAACCCCCCTTTGTGTGTTGGGGGTCTCTGGGCTGTGCTGTAACAACCCCACGGTGCTGCACAGCTGATCCCGGTGTGTCCCCACCACCCCTGGCTGCAGGTTGTCACAAAGGACCCTCACACCACATTTACCACCCCATCCCCCCACTCCCCTCCATCCCCAGAGGACACGAGTTGAGTTTCCCACCCACCATCCTCGGGTGGGAGTAATTCAGCCCCAGGTCTAGAGGAGATGGTTATTAATGAATTAATGGGGATTTGGGTGGGCTGTGAGTGTCCTGGTTGCCATCCCACAGCTGGAGCGGCGCTGCCGCAGCCTCCACAGCTCCCAGCAAGTCACCAGCACGGAGAACAGGCAGCTGGAGGAGAGCAACCGGGCACTGGAGCATCACCTGCAGCACCTGCACCAGCAGCTGCAGCAGACCCAGGGCCACCTGAGGAAAATGAGGGCTACAGTGGTTTGGGAGCACATGGGGCAGCCCGGGTGAGTAGCTCAGTGACTGTGTGTCACTCAGGTGTCCCCACATTTGTCTTTTCCTCCTGGATGGGAAATGAGTCAGATGGGACTCATCCATCCCGGTGCTTCAGTGCCATCCACGGTGCAGGTTCATCATGGTTTGGTGTGCAAAGCACCAGAGGAGAAGGCAGGACAGTCAGCACCACGCACTGAATGTGCCCCTGGAGGGCAGTGCCAGAGAGATGGGGGTGTCCTTCATGCAGGAGGGCTCAATAGGACTGACCCAAGGGCTGTGGGTTTTGCTGCTCTATCACTACCCTGACAACCCTGGTGCAGGGGTGGGTGTGGTGAAGAGGATGGAGTTCCCTTTCTGACCCTTGTGCTCTGTGTTTGCAGGGACAGAGTGGTGGCAGAGTTACCCATCGAGGTGCCAATGTCCCCACAGGTACTCCAGCTGGGTGTGTGGGGACAGGACAGGGGCTCCGTGCTCCAGGGCCTTATGCTATTCCATTTGGGACTGCAGGGGAGCCCAAGAGCACAGGGTGCTCCTGCAGCACTGCCTCCCCTAAAGGCTTTCTCAAACGGGGTTGATGCAGATGTTTGGGAAGGGAGGGGGTTGCAGCACCTTACTTCTGGTACCCCCAAGATTTTGGATGGATACAGCTGGATACCTGCTGGAGAACTCTGCAGTGTTTCAGGTGGATATTCTCCCTCACCAAGCATTTTTCTCTCTCCTCTTCCCATCCTGTTTCCTGCAGCTGAGCCCTGGGAAGAGCGAGAAGTTCCGCTCCGAGATGCGGATCAGGCTGGGATCCCAGAGTGAGGAGAGCAAAGCCAAGAGCACCCACCAAGTGTAAGGGGTCCTGCTGCTCCCGTGTGTGCCCCTGGGGTCTGTGAGCTGGGGCTGAGCCCCAGGCCCTCCCTCCACCCTCCCCAGGCAAACAATGATATTTCATCCTTTTAACCCTCCTCTCCCACCCACTCATCTCTCACCCTGGAGATCACACCTCTTATCCCAGCTCATCATTCCCTTGGCTCAGGAACTTGCTGTACCTGGTTGAGAGTTGTCTTTTCCTGTCTGATAATGCCAATATGGGTACTGGGAAGAGGCCAGGATACAGCCCCAGTTCTGGCTGCCTGTGTGTGCATCCCCCTTTCTCCTGTCCCCATTGCTACCTGGGTGAACTCCAAGTGCACCCAGAGAGGAAATACAATCCAGTTTGGAAGAGGGATGAGGTGAGGCTGTAGATCAGAGACCCTCTGGGACTGACTGGGGATGGGAGGGAGCTGGAGCCTGACCTGGGAGCTGGTTCATTGCCCTCATTTTCTGCCCTTTCCAGGGTCTGGGAAATGCTGCCAGCAGAAAAAAACCTTTCAGGAGCCCCAGGGAAAGCAAGCTCTCCAGAAGAGGACCCCTTCCCAGAACCTCTGAAAGAGGAAGGTTTCTCTGACCAAAGCTCTTTGCTAAGAGAGATGAATGATGCAATAGCAGCTCTGAGCAAACATCTGAAGGCACAGGCACCGGGTGCACCCCCTGCCCTGGCAGACACTCCCTGTCACCCCTGGGACAATGCTGAGCCCCAAACGGGGCCAGAGGCAGCCACAGCCCACGGAACAACCCCTGGGGTCCTGCAGGAGACCCTCCCTGGCCATGTCCATCATGAGCTGCTTGAAGGAGACCTGCAAGAGGGAGCAGCCACAGCTGAGTTTCATGCTCCGGATGTGACACAGGCTGGTGCGTCCACAGGAGTTGGGCACTGCACAGCTCAGGAGCCAGGGGCAGAGCAGGGAGAGAGCCCAGAGGAGGCACAGAGGATGTTATTCCTGCAAGGAAAGAGTGCTGGTGTGGAGGAGATGGTGCTAAATGTGGCTGAGCATCTGGGAGAGAGCATGGAGGCAGGAGAGCAGGTGCTGCTGGAGGTGGTGGGAGCAGGGTGGCTGCAGGAAAAACCAGCTGGGAAAAAACCACAGCTCCTCAGAGAAGCTGAGGAAGTGGAGATAAGCCAGGGAGAAAATTTGGAGGCAGGTCTGGGGCCACCTGAGGCTGGGCAGGAAGGTGTGGCAGTGGGACAGTGCCTTGCTGTGGATGAGCTCCAGCCAGGCAGGACTCTGGGTGAACGTGTGCAGCCCCCGGGCATGGCGCTGCAGGAATGGGCTGAGCTGGCATCGGGGCTCCCTGAGAAACTGGAAACTGAGCTGAGAGAGCACCTGGAGCCAGAGCCACCATCCTGGGGTGAGGCACAAGTGGAAGCATGCCATGGGGATGGTGTCCCTGAGGTGGCTCCTGGCCCGGCAGTGCTGGACGAGGAGCGTGCCAGTCCGGAGGTGCAGCTCCGGGGAGAGACCGCGGACTCCGAAGTGCTGGAAGTGCTGCCAGCCCGAGCTGAGCGTGCAGGGAGCAGCAGAGCTGGGGGCGAGGAAGAGGAGGTGGAGGAAGCAGAGCCCAGGGAGGCAGAGCAGCAGCTGCAGGGTGAGTGTGCCAGGGGAGGCACAGGGCAGGGAGGGAGCGCGGGCACTGAGGAGCCACTGGCAGCGGCCGTGCCACCCACCCACAGCCAGGAGGGAGGAGTGGGAACAGATGTGGAACTGAGGGAGGCCCAGAGCAGCACTGACATGGAGCTGCTGGCAGAGGTGGAGGCAGATCTGCAGGTCTGGAATGAGGCTGGATCCCCAGGGACACAGCAGGGAGCGGGTGTGGATCCAGGTGTGCAACTGGAGAAGGACACAGCAGAGTTAGGGCTGGGAGAAGAAATGGGGGCTGCTGTAGAGCACAGTGAGGGTCCTTCCTCAGCAGAAACACCTGTGGGCAGCCCAGACTTGTGTGGGCTGTTCCCAGTTAAGTCTCAGGCACTGCAGCCTGTGGAGGCAGATCTGCAGCTCCGTGGGGGTCTCAGCCCAGAAACCCCCCAGGGAGGGAAGGGTGGAAGAGCCACTGAGCTCCAAGAGAACGAGGAAGAGGATGGGGCACGAGGACAGGGTGAGCATGGGCTGCCACACGAGCCAGTGCCTCATCCCAATGGGGTGACCTTGGGTCAGGAACAGGGGGAGGCTGGTGCAGGTCTGCAACCAGGGGAAGAGGCTGAAGACCTGGACACCACTGAGCACCAGAGCAGTGGTGCCAATGTGCAGCTGATTGCAGAGGGGGATGAGCTCAGACTGAGCCCAGGAGGGAGCACAGAGGCAGATCTGCAGCTCGTGGGTGAGGCTGGATCCCCATGGACAGAGGAGGGAGGGAGTGTGGATCCAGATGTGCATCCCCTGGATCAGGCTGATAAAGAAGAGCTTTTGGAAACGGAAGTAGAGGGCGTCCAGTCAGATCTGCAGCTCTGTGGGGGTCTCAGCCCAGGGGATCCACAGGGAGGGGAGGGTGGAACAGCCCTTCAGATTGAGGAGGAGGAGGATGGGGCACGAGGACAGGGTGAGCATGGGCTGCCACACGAGCCAATGCCTCATCCCAGTGGNNNCTGCCACAGGAGCCTGTGCTTGATCTGCAGGGATCAGGGGTCAGGCAGGGAGAGGGGACTGATGAAGACATGCAAGCACAGGAAGAGGCTGAAGACCTGGACAATGCTGGGAACCGGAGCAGTGGTGCCAATGTGCAGCTGATTGCAGAGGGGGATGAGCTCAGACTGACCCTGGGAGGGAGCACAGAGGCAGATCTGCAGCTCGTGGGTGAGGCTGGATCCTTAGGGACAGAGCATGGAGGGAGATTGGATTCAGAGGTGCAGCCCCTGGATCAGGTTAATAAAGCAGAGTTAGTGGAAGTGGAGGTAGAGGATGTCCAGGAAGATCTGCAGCTGTCAGAGGGTCTCAGCCCAGGAGTCCCATGGGGAGGAGAGGGCGAAAGAGNGAGGATGTCCAGGAAGATCTACAGCTGTCAGAGGGTCTCAGCCCAGGAGTCCCATGGGGAGGAGAGGGTGAAAGAGATGTTCAGCTGGAGGAGGAGGAGGATGGGGCACAAGGACAGGGTGAACATGGGCTGCCACAGGAGCCTGTGCTTGATCTGCAGGAATCAGATGTTGGGCACAGTGAAAAGGCTGGTGAAGACATGCAAGCACAGGAGGAGGCTGAAAGCCTGGGCACTGTTGAGGACCAGAGCACTGATGCCAATGTGCAGCTGATTGCAGAGGGGGATGAGCTCAAATCAGCCTCAGGAGAAAGCACAGAGGCAGACTGGCAGGCCTTAAGCCAGACTGACTCCCTGGGGACAGAGCAGGGAGGGCGTGTGGCTCCAGATGTGCATCCCTTGGATCAGGTGGATAAAGCAGAGGATGCCCAGTCAGATCTGCAGCTGTCAGAGGGTCTCAGCTCAGGAGTCCCATGGGGAGGAGAGGGTGAAAGAGCTGTTCAGCTGGAGGAGGAGGAGGATGGGGCACAAGAACAGGGTGAGGGTGAGCTGCCACAGGAGCCTGTGCTTGATCTGCAGGGATCAGGGGTCAGGCAGGGAGAGGGGACTGATGAAGACATGCAAGCGCAGGAAGAGACTGACAGCCTGGACAATGCTGGGAACCAGAGCAGTGGTGCCAATGTGCAGCTGATTGCAGAGGGGGATGAGCTCAGACTGAGCCCAGGAGGGAGCACAGAGGCAGATCTGCAGCTCGTGGGTGAGTCTGGCTCCTCAGGGAGAGAGCATGGAGGGAGTGTGGATCCAGATGTGCATCCCCTGGATCAGGCTGATGAAGAGCTTTTGGAGATGGAAATAGAGGGTGCCCAGGCAGATCTGCAGCTGTCAGAGGGTCTCAGCCCAGGGGCTCCATGGGGAGGGGAGGGTGGAACAGCCCTTCAGATTGAGGAGGAAGAGGATGGGGCACAAGGACAGGGTGAGCATGGGCTGCCACATGAGCCAGTGCCTCAGCCTAATGGAGTGACCTTGTGTCAGGGAGAGGGGACTGGTGCAGGTCTACAACCAGGGGAAGAGGTTGAAGGCCTGGACACTACTGAGCACCAGAGCAGTGGTGCCAATGTGCAGCTGATTGCAGAGGGGGATGAGCTCAGACTGAGCCCGGGAGGGAGCACAGAGGCAGATCTGCAGCTCGTGGGTGAGGCTGGATCCTCAGGGAGAGAGCATGGAGGGAGTGTGGATCCAGATGTGCATCCCCCAGATCAGGAGGATAAAGCAGAGCTAGTGGAAGTGGAAGCAGACAATGCCCAGGCAGACCTGCAGCTGTCAGAGGGTCTCAGCCCAGGGGCTCCATGGGGAGGGGAGGGTGGAAGAGCCTTTCAGATTGAGGAGGAGGAGGATGAGGCACAAGTGCAGGGTGAGCATGGGCTGCCACAGGAGTCTGTGCTTGATCCACCAGGAGCACAAGGCAGACAGGGAGAGGGGGCTGGTGCAGGGGTACAACCACAGGAGGAGGCTGAAAGCCTGGGCACACTGGAGGCCCAGAGCACTGATGCTGATGTGCAGCTGTTCACAGAACAGCAGGAGCCCAAATCAGGCTCAGGAGGGAGCACAGAGGCAGATCTGACACCTGTGGGTGTAGCTGGGATGTGGGAAGGGGAGCAGAGCCTGGCTCCAGGTTTGAAGGCAGGTCTGGGTGCATCTCCCACTGCAAACCCGTGGGAAGGAGCTGCTGCTGCACATGTGCCCCCTCCAGCAGAGGCTGCTTTGTGTCCTGAGCCTGTCACTGCTGCAGAGGGCTCTGGTCTGGAAGCAAAACTGGGAGCATGCATTGGTCCTGAGGGGCAGATTCTGGAGGCACAGGAATTACTGCAGGGAGAGAGGGCTTCTGCAGAGGGAAAGCCTCTGGATGGAGCTCATGGTCTGGAAGTGGCTCAGGGAGAGAAGCTGGAGGCAGGGGTGAGGAATGGAGTGGAAATTCAGGGTCTAGGACTAAAGCAGGGCCATGATGACGCTGTGCCGGCGTTGGCCTCCCCGTTCTCTGAGGTGCCGTTACAAATCAGCACCCTAAAGCTGGAAACAGTGATGCAGGAGGATGTTCTCATTCCAGATGTGTGGCGGCTTTGTGCTCCAGGACAGGCAGCCCAAAGGGAGCTTCAGGAGCAGGTTTCAGCACAGGGACATGAGGGGAGGCTTCACTCGGTGGCCCCGCGGCCGGAGGGGGAGACACCACTCACGATGGAACCGGAGCACACGGCTGCCAGACCTGCTGAGCCCCCAAAGCAAGAGGTGCCAGCAGCATCCACACTGCTCGTGACGGTGCAACCAGGAGATGCTGGGAGGGATCAGCTGGGGATGGTCCTCAGAGAGAACTCACTGGGGCAAGGGCAGCTCTTGGGAGAACAGAGCAAAGACCTCAGTGTTGGCCAACGACAGAAGATGCAAGAGTTTGGTCAGAAAATGAGCCAGGAAGGTGAGCCCAGCCCAGGAGAGCCAGGGGCTGTGACTGCAGGTGGGGCAGGAGCCCCAAGGGGTTGTCCTAAAGCTCCCCTGGACCCAGACCACCTCTACAACGTGCTGTTTGTTGGGGACTCCCACGTGGGCAAAACGTCGTTCCTGTACCGTTTGCACGCCGACACCTTCAACCCCCACCTCACCGCCACAGTGGGTAGGTCTCCTCCAGCCCCTCTCCAAGCACTTGCTTGGATCACCACTGCAATTCCCTTTCCTCCACCCCACAAGCTGCTGGTGGCCACCACATGCCTGTTACAGCTCATGCCAAGCGTGTTGTACAACTTGTCCCCAGGGGCCAACTGCCCACGCCTGGATGCTCATGGGCAGGAAATGCTGCTCCTCCTCGTGCTGCCTAGGGCTCCAGTGACAGTGGCTCAGTGCTTTCCCCTCTTCTTTGCCTTTCAGCTCCATTCTCCTCTCCCCACCAACCTGGTTTTATTCATGATGAGATGAGAGTTCTTCCCAAAATCCAGCCCTTGAACCTCTAAAAGCCAGAGGTTCCCTTGGGACCAACCCCTTGAGCTGCAGCCTCAGACCATGCTGCACCATGTTTCTTCTCCATCCATCTTCTGTCACAGGGCAGAACTCTACAGTATCAAAATATCCTCTTTTGTGTCTTGCAGGACTGGATTATCAGATCAAAAACCTCGTTGTGGATAACAAGCGCTTTGCTCTCCGCCTGTGGGACTCAGCTGGTCAGGAAAGGTGAGGTGCTGTGCTGCTTAAGGACACAACCCCGGGTTTTCTTTTTCCTCGTAGTTTAGGAGCAATGAATATTCTTGGTTTGCTAAGCAAAGGTGGGGTTGCTCAAGGAGGGACTCTGTACAGTATGTGATCTGATAAACCATAATAAAGGAAGTAATTAAGATAAAACTGGCACTCAGGCTGTTCCTATGGCCCCTGCCATCAGGAAAAGAGCCAAATCTGGGGTTTGCCTGTTTTGTAGACCTGCATCCCCGCCTTTTCCATTAGGATTTCACATCACTCCGAGGCACCTCCTTAGGCCATAGTGGTGACCATCTGAAATGCCCACAGGTACCACAGCATGACCAAGCAGTTCTTCCGGAAGGCGGACGGGGTGGTGCTGATGTACGACATCACCTCCGAGTACTCCTTCTCCGACGTGCGCTACTGGCTCAGCTGCATCCAGGTGGGAGAGGTCCCGAGGTCTTGGGACTGATAGGAGTGGCCAAGCCCTTTGGAAAGGGTGTTCTGCATTGCTTTGGTTATAAAATAATTTTTCTCGGAGGATTTAAGTCAGACATAGACAATTTTCACCTGTTTGCAGCATTTCCCAGGGTAATTTGTTGATGGCACTGGTAGGGTAATGATCAACTCTTAAGCAATTAAAAATTAGTGCAGAGGAATGGAAAATGTTGGAAGTGATAGTGCTTTTACATCGAGAATAGTCCACTTTGCGTCCTGGGAAATGGGAGGTGATTCAAGGCTTATTAAAAGCTTCTTGTCAGAGATTTCCACTTGACACAAAGCCAGTGTTTAAAAATGCTGAAGCAAAATAGGATCTTGTCTTGCTCAGTGCCTGTAAATCCCAGCCAGAGCATCTTCAAAGGACTGCTGAAGTTGAGCACAAAGTGAATTCATTACAAGGGTAACTCATCCAGTGCTCTGCCCTGTTAATAGACATGGGCAGATGATTTAAGGGGAAAAAAAAATTCATAAATGCTGTTGAACTTATTTAAGAATTTAAAGTTTTGTTATTAACCCAAATCCATGGGTGTCAGTCATGGTGTTCCAGGATATGTGTAGACAGTGTGGCCAGCTGGGATCCAAGGAAGATTTTGAAGCTGTGCTGATCTTCCCCTCTTTATCACTCAGGAAGCAGCAGAGGATGGAGTTGCTGTTCTGCTTCTTGGGAACAAAACCGACTGTGCTGCCCAGAGACAGGTCCCTACGAAGGAGGGTGAATGTCTGGCCAAGGTAGGTGGTGGAGCACAGCCACCCAGGCGAGGCAGGGACAGCTAAGGACAGCTGGACATCACCAGCCTGAGGAGCTGGAGAAAGGGGAAAGCCCTTGATTTACCCCTCGGGCATAGGCAGCCAGCAAAGTGCTCTCTGAACCCACCTCTCACCCCTCCCTGCCTTGCTTTCCCTTTGCCACATTAATTTTGCCTCAGCACCATCCCAGTAAATTGGTTTATGGAAGTGGATTTGTAAATTAAAACATTTTCAGCTCTGCTTATCTTTGCTGTGAAGTGTTGTATCTTCCCAGAATCATAGAAGCAATAAACCCACTGAGCTGGTTTAAAGATACTGAAATGATCAAAGTTTGATCAATCTTTTCAAATATAGATGGCTAATAAAAATTGGGTGAGGAGAATGAGAAGAATCTCACCTTCACTGACTTAATTTTAGAGCTTATGGGATTTGGGCCAGAATCCATGGACCAGTTTTACAAATGGAGATGAAGGATAGATGCTTATTTTTCCGAACTGGTCACTGTCAGGCACAAAAGAGTTGGGAACATCTAGTTATGTCTCTCTCTGTGTTCACTCCCATAACCAGAGGGCATCACAAATTCTTCTGTCTGCAGTGTCAGCCTTTTCCTTGGTATTAAAAGTCAATGTCGTAGCAACCAGAAAAACTGGATTTCACCCTCATGTTCCAGTAAATAAGTTGTTGTTTCCTTGATTCCCCGCCGTTTCCCCTTGGCTGTGACTGTCCCATGCCTGTTTATTCCCACATTAAGCTATTCCAGTGCAAGAACACTACATTTCTGTTCGGGGTCTGTGTCTTCCAGGAGCACCAGCTCATGTTTTACGAGTGCAGCGCTGCCTCGGGCCACAACGTCTTCGAGTCCATGGTCAGCTTCGTCAGGTGAGGCGTGTGCTTGGATCTTCCAGCTGTCCTCAGTTTAATGGGCTCCCTCCCTGCTTTTTTAACTCCAAATACTGGGATGTCACTGTCACCAGAGACTCCACGCCCAAGTGTTAGGGAAAACTCAGGGCAGCATGTGCTGGGATGAGCACTTAGCACTTGTCTCACGAAAAATCAGCATTGCAAGGAGATGAATGAAACCCTTTTGGGGATGCTGCTGATTTGTCCCTGGATTGACTGAAACAAATTCTGTCTGTGATTTGATTTAGGTTGGCGTTTTTAGCAGCACCCACAGCTCTAGGATCACATGGAACTGGAAGGATCCTGACTCCTTTCAGCCGTGCTGAGCCTCTTGTACCAAGGCTTGTCAAGACAAACAGCACAGCAATACAAAATATGGAGGAAATTCCCGGCTAATTCGTTTCCTTTTCTCCCAGGTTGCTCAAAGTTCGTGAAGATGAATTGAAAAATAAGGCAGAAGAGGTACCAAAGGCACCCCAGAAGAAAAAGGGCTGTTGCTGGTGATGGACAGACCCCCCCTACACTGATCTGAAACTGCAGCAACAGCCAGAAAAGCATAAAAATAGCCCATGGACACCTCCTCTCTCCCTGTGTGTCTACCTTGCCTGATCTTCCTTGGATGCTGAGAGCAAAAGCTGCTGTGGGGGGCCCCCTGCCATTCCCCCAGAGCACTCCAGCCCTCCAAAACACTTCTTGGGGAACTTTACCCCTTTCTTTTGGAGATCACAAACAGGCCAAGAAAAGAGGTAGAAAAGGAACCCAGCTGGGTCTGAGATGCTGGAAGGATACTGGAAGCAGCAGGGAGTAAAGCCAAGCCTTGGGATAGAAGAAATGAAATCCTGGAGCCATCCAAGTGTATAAAACAAGGGGCTTTGGTGCTGTTGGTGCTCTGGGCTGTGGGGACTTCTGCTCTGGCTTTGCAATCTCATTGGATTTGATCAGGAACAATGAGATATTCGATGTATCCTAACTGCACTTAAGTCTCTCCAATTAGACAAGGCAAAGCTAATTTTTCCCTTCCCTGGTTTATCCTGCCAGTGAGCAGTGATGGGGCTTGACACAAACTCCTGAATATTTTTCTCAAAATAAATTCAAAAGCCCCAGGAGCACGTCCAGGATAATAAGAAGATAAATGCTTGCAAGATTGTGTTTTCATTGTGTTGTTCCCAGAGCAGATTTCTGGACTATTGCAGCGAATCTCAGGCTGGGCAGAGAAGAACAAGCTGCTGCATCCTGCCCTTCTGCTCTTTGTGAAGTACTGAATTGGTTTTAAATCCAGCTTGAAAAATCTCAATAAGTGCATGTCCCAGTNCCTAAGTCTCCATCTCTTGTGTCTCCCCCCAGCCTACCTCAAGTCATATTCCTTTAGGTCCCTCATTAAAACACTTTATTTTCTTAGTGCAATATATTTAATGCTCCCATTGCCTGTCCATCCCTCTTTACCATATTTCTTTATACAATATTTTTGGTGATGGAGCAGCTCCTCAGGAAGGATTTATGGCTTTTTCTTATGGCTTTTTCTCATGGCTTTTTCTTATTGCCTGGGACCCTCTTTGCTATTTCTTCTTTTATTTTAAAATAATATAAATNGGACTTCTGCTCTGGCTTTGCAATCTCATTGGATTTGATCAGGAACAATGAGATATTCGATGTATCCTAACTGCACTTAAGTCTCTCCAATTAGACAAGGCAAAGCTAATTTTTCCCTTCCCTGGTTTATCCTGCCAGTGAGCAGTGATGGGGCTTGACACAAACTCCTGAATATTTTTCTCAAAATAAATTCAAAAGCCCCAGGAGCACGTCCAGGATAATAAGAAGATAAATGCTTGCAAGATTGTGTTTTCATTGTGTTGTTCCCAGAGCAGATTTCTGGACTATTGCAGCGAATCTCAGGCTGGGCAGAGAAGAAAAAGCTGCTGCATCCTGCCCTTCTGCTCTTTGTGAAGTACTGAATTGGTTTTAAATCCAGCTTGAAAAATCTCAATAAGTGCATGTCCCAGTTCCAAGAGTTTTTTTTTTTTTTAATCTTTTTACAGCTTGATTGAATCATACTTTTGCAGGGAAAAAAAAGGACATACAGGCTAAATAAATAAGAATACAAGTGCTATATTTTAGTATTTTATATGTTCCATGTAAATTTGCAGCAGTTCAACAGGTGTATTTAAAGACTGTGCTTATGTGTAGAGTTCGGGGAAATAATTCTGCCTAGTTGGGTTTGCTTTTTGTTGCCATTATTATTTATATGTAAATAATGGCAAAGCATAATAGTAGCCAGTTTGTGCTTTAGAAAAATAAAGTGACAACAGGAGTTGGGTTTCTAGTAACACTATATATTTTCATATATAATTATATATATTTTATATATATCAGCTTCACCAGCCAGGGTCCAACTTTGCAGTGACTCCCCTGCACACCCCAATTTATCACTCCAGTACCTCTGTACCCTAAGTCTCCATCTCTTGT
>VZTH01011349.1:0-21830 GCA_013397815.1 Aleadryas rufinucha | reverse complement strand
TGCCCAGAGCAGCTGTGGCTGCCCCTGGATCCCTGGAAGTGTCCAAGGCCAGGCTGGATGTGGCTTGGAGCAACCTGGGATAGTGGAAGGTGTCCCTGCCCATGGCAGGGGATAAAGCAAGATGAATTTTAAGGTCCCTTCCAACTCAAACCATTCTATCGTATTTGTTCAGATTTTGTCCAGAAAGTTGACGGGTTCTTCCTTCAGATACCACAGGGTCCCTTTGGATGAGGAGAGCCCAGGGAGGTTCCTTGGCACAGCAGAGAGTTTGTAGGACAAGGGCTGCCTGAAACCATGAGCATCTTCTAGTGAAGATAAATAAGAGCAGGAGCAGTTCTAGCCTACCTTTGGAAAAACCAGCTGAATGATGAGGACATGGGGAAACATTCAGAGGAACAGGGGAAAAGGAAAGGGTGGATGGAGAGGAAGGATGCAATGTTGTTATTTAAAGGCACATAAAATCTCTCATACCTCCATGAGTCCTGTAAGTCTTCAGAAGTGATGAGCAATAGGGTGGGCAGCAATCCAGTTCTGGGGAAAAGAGGAGAGGGGAGAGGCAATTCATGCTCTTTCCACAATATTAGGTTGTGGTGGAAGCCACAGCATGTCCCAATTAACAGACTGACTGGGGTTGGCTGGAGTGACTTTGATCCTGCCTCGGCAAAAGGAACTGGACAAGACCCTGGCTGTTTGAATAGGAGAGTGCAGCACCCAGCCTGAACCTTGGCTGGGTTCCTGTGGGAATCCCTCATGTCCTGGCTTCCCAGCAGGCAGCTGCAGCCACCGACGCTGTCCCAGTGACACTGGTGTCACCATCACAGCTTGCTGCTGAGAGGACACTGGTGAAGCCATCTAGCAGGGACCTGGAAGAGGGAGTTCCATGGTATGGGGCTGAGTGCTGTCCCAAGCTCTTTCAGCTCTGCTTTGTGTGTGTTGTATTATTTTGTTCCTAATTTTGGCCTTGTGGTCTGCTGAAGGGAAGGGTAAAGCTGCATCTTGTATCCTGTTTGTTGATGAGAGTGTAAGTCCAGGAGGTCTTTCAGACAGGTCTGGTGTTCTCTGATCACAGAATCTCAGAATAATTTGGGTTGGAAGGGACCTCTGCAGGTCACACAGTCCAGCCCCGCTGCCAAGGCAGGGTCACCTGGAACAGGTGGGTTTGGAATGTGTACGGAGAGGGAGACATGACCTCCCTGAGCAGCTGTTCCAGTGCTCTGCTACCCTCCACGGAAAGTAGTTCTTCCTCATGTTGAGGTGGAATTCCTTGTGTTTTAGTTTGTGGCCATTGCTCCTTGTCCTCTTGCTGGGCACCATGGAAAAGTCTGGCACATCCTCTTGGCATGCCTTGGAGATATTTATATGCGTTAGTGAGATCCCCTCTGAGTCTCCTCTGTCTAGAAGGGATGTTTGCACTGTGCCTGAGCAGCAGAGAAAACCACTAATGAAGGGACTCGGCGTACAGACTCCTCTTCCTTTCCCCTACGTAGGTCCTGGTAGATGAAAATTTTGAGGGGGCTGAGGATGGAGCTTGGAGCTTTCTGTGCTCGGGCACCAGTTCAAAGCCAGCTCAGGCTGTTGCTGTTGAAAGCCACCTGTTGTCGGTTGGAGGCTGCCGTGGCCCACCGGCGGTGCTGGCAGACATTGCCGTGGTGTGGACACAGCCCAGCCCGGTGTGGGCGTGCTGGTGGTCCTGCTCCTTCCTCTGTGCCTGGGCAGGCCAGGGGCAGCCTGGCCTGTGCTGTCCCTCCTGAGCTTTGGGGCAGCTTTCCTGTGTCCGGGGTTGAGGTTGGAGCCCGGTCCCCGGGGAGGTGTGTGGGCTGAGCAGCCAGGTTTGTGTTGCACAACAAGGGCAGCTCAGTTGCTGGGTTTCCCCCGAGAGCCAAGAGCTCCAGTCAGAGTGGTGGTGAGGCTTTGGGAGGAGCAGGGGTAGAGGATGGGCTCCCCTCACCCTCCTGCTCATGGTGACCTGCCCTCCATCCTTATCCCTTCCACCCAAGAGTTGTGCTGTGGGTGACAAGGGCTGCCTGTCTGTCAATGGCTGTGGGTGGACCTTTGAGCAGCTGAGGTGAGGAGCAGCATCCACAAAACTCTCTTGCATTGTTTATAGGATCGAGTCCAAAGTAAATTTCCTTTTTTGCCTGTCTCTGTGCTCTCTTGCTTGCTGACTTTTTCCCCCGGATCAATTCCCATATTAAACCTTATGTTCCCACCCTTTGTTCCTTGATAGCTGACTCTTAGACCCTTGGGTTTGGCGTCTGTGCCTCTCTTCCAGCTGTTTCCCAGGGCAAGGTCCCTGTGGTTGGGGAAAAGGTCTGTGGAAATGTGGTTTGCATTTGCTCTTCCTGAGCTGGTGTTTATGCAGAGCTTGTGAAAGCCCAGTGCTGGGTCACGTTGGCTGCTCTGGGCCTGCAGCTCTTGGCACATCAGCCCTTCATTTATAACCCCAGAGAGGCAGTGGGCTGTCAGACCTCTGGGCCTACCTGCTGTAAGGAACACGGTGTATTTTGATGGGCACGTGGGTTAACTCAAGGCTATCTAACGCTATTCCAGGGACAAAGTAGGACCTCTGCATTCTGGATTCATTTCTGACATAGGCTGGGATGGACAAGTAATTCCCTCTATGTTTCAGTTCTCTGGTGTGAAATAGGGGTATGAGTCCTTCCCTCTTCTCTACAAGCATTAGGAAGTAATATATGAGCTCTCAAAGTCTGCAGTAAAGAGAAATGAAAAGGAATTTTCTGTTCTTTTAGCAGAAGTTTTAAAACGACAGTGCTGGTCACTCTACCTGATTTTTCTTCCCTTCACAACTATGTCATCCCTATATAATTTTTAATATCTAAAAATGATTTTTTATGTAAGCTGTTTGGTAACTGCTCCCTGCCAGCCACGCAGTGATGTGACGAGCAGAGCATTCAGCTGCTCCCACATTAACTCATGTATCTGTCCATGGTTAAGTTCAGTCCTTGCATCTCAAAAACCTCAGCAGAGCAGGTCTGTCAGTGGGGAACCGGCTGTGGCCCAGCAACGTGACAATTTGCACGTTGTACTGGTAGCAGGAGTTGTAATGACCTCGAGGAAAATCCAGCTTTGCTTATATTAATGACACCTGGTCCTGGCCACACTCATCCTGCACAGCCCAGAATCGGCTGGGTCAGTAACTGCTCAGCACGCCTGAAATCAGACAAAAGCACACACGGATCTCAGTGCTGGAAAAGAGATCCTGTGCAAGTTACCCCCAGCTTGGAGAAGAAATGTTAAATACCCCTTTTTGCCTAGACCAGTAGGGTTAAAATCATGTTTATGGGTTTATATGTAATTATTGTAGAGAAAGGAGCCCAGCTGGAGGAGCAGTGTTTAGCAACACCTTGTAAATGGCCTGTCACTGTGTTACTAAAGCCTGCTGGGTGCCAGAGCTATTTGTGGGGACGGGTCACAGCAGGCTGGGTTACTGGGGGAGGACAGCAGCTGGTTACTGGGAGAGGGCAGCAGCCTCTGCCTCTTGGCTGGCCCACCTTGGGTTTAGCTGGAGGCTTGCCTTGGCACTTGGCCAGCTCCTGTCTCCTCTCTGATCTTAACCCTTTGCAGGCAAAACACTTTTCCCTCTGCTTCTCTCACTCCAGCCCTGGAGTGTGTTTATCCTTGGCACAGCTCTGTGCAAAAGGGAAGCATCCAGCATGCCTGCCTTGCATGAGGACTTGCTGCTTCCTGAGAGCAGCGTGGGCACCCAGGAGTTCATCCAGCCTTTCCCCATGGGCTGAGCACCCAGGCATTCATCCAGCCTTTCCCCATGGGCTGAGCACCCAGGAGTTCATCCAGCCTTTCCCTGTGGCTGAGCACCCAGGAGTTCATCCAGCCTTTCCCTGTGGCTGAGCACCCAGGAGTTCATCCAGCCTTTCCCTGTGGCTGAGCACCCAGGAGTTCATCCAGCCTTTCCCCATGGGCTCTGCAGCCCACACTGCATCTGACCCATGGGGCTCAGGGATTCCTGAGCCCAAGGAGCATGGGCCTGCTCTGAATGAAGGGTTGCACAATAAGGCTGCTTGGGAGGTAAAGCAGGGTCTGATTTCTAACTTGTTGCTTCTCCTCTTGCTCTCAAAGGATGTTACATTTTTTTTTTCCTAAGCAAAGTTGAGCTGGTTTTTGCTCTTGTTTTCGTGCGTGTTCTCATGCACCCGCTTTGGGGGCTGGAGCATTTGGAGGTGATTGTGGGTCACAGCATGTGCAGGGCTCCCTCCCATCACTGCACAGCTGCTAGTTTATCTGATCTTTTGTGTGTGTAAACAACCCTTTTATGATATAACCTGAGAGCAACCAGCAGACATGTGTTGGCTCGTTCAAAGGGGAAAAAAACGGCTGACTTTGCAGGGCAGGGTGGTGCCAAGCTGTTCATACTCTCTGTTACTTTGGCCTTGGTTCAGCCAGTGGACTGTTTATTTGGTTTTGCTGGCAGTAAACTAACCCCAAACCATTGTGGTGCTCTGGAAAATGAAATACTCTTCTTTTTACTTATATATTGTGATGCCTCCAAAATTTCTTGTTTCCTTATTTGTAGAGTGAGTGAATTCTTACTTTGGATTCGCTTCCCTGGGAAGAGCGTTTGCCATAGGTGGCTCCTTGCAGAGGCATTTAGCAGCCTGGCAGAGCCCTCTGTGCACTAGTGACACAGACATGTCAAACCTTTTACAGGCTGATGCCACCATCAGGCAGGTGACAGCAGCTGGGAGGGATTTGTTTCCAAAGCTGTTCCTCTGAGGCAGATTGCTCATGCAGCACAAGCTGTCGCTGGGGCAGGTAACCAGAGGTGCAGCTGGAGTGGACTTTGGATGCTTTCCTGACAGCTCGGTCCCTGCCTTCCATTTTCGAGACTGGTAGGTGCAGATTTCTCCTGGAAATAATGCTTTTTGCCCCTGTGGACTCTGAATTCCTCTTGGGCTCAGCTCAGCAGACTTGATTTCACAATGTCTGGTTGGATCAAAATCATTTTCGTGCTTTGCTCGAGGTTGACTAATGATCCCTGGGCTGGTGGAGCAGCCGTTACCCATTAGTGAGATGAACGAGTAGTTCTTCAAGCTGTTGACTTCTACCCAGAACAACAATAAAGGGGTTCTTGATGGGTTTTTTGTAGCTGTTATTTTGTTCCTAGCTGTTCCTTAAAATGCCGTGAACCAAACTGGGAGGTACTTTCTTCTCGTGGCATAAATATATTCAGTATACCCAGAGCTACAATAAAAGTTCAGTATGAGGGAGGGGTGAGGATCTTGTGCTGAACAGGGACACTCTTTGTAGTATATATTTAAAACCTCACTGTGATGCAGTCCTTAATCAGGACTTGCAGGCTGTAATTAATAATCCTCATGTTTCCTGCCTGACTTACTTAAGAACTCATCAGTTTAGCCTGACTTTGACATGACATTATAAATGATCAAATTAATTTTTAGCCTAGTGAAGAATTTCAGCAAGATGGAGTTTGGGAAACATTGCTTGTGCAACAAAGTGCTCCAAATGCCTCTTCCAAACTGTGCCACCTGGTGACTACAGAGCTTGGAATTTGTACATCTGTAAATTTAGAATGATGGGATTTACCTGTGTCATTGATTGTGATCATGAATTTATGCCTAAATTGCTCTGAGTTTTTTAAATACTGTTTTATCTTTCTGTAAAATCCAGGAAAGGGAGTGTGGTGATAAGCATATAGTATATCCTGCTGCAGTGGCATAGCACAGGTTACAAGCTGTTTACTCAAGGAGTATCTGGGAGTCTGCAATGGTCCCAAGGCAGCACATGGCTGGTCACAGGAGTAAGAACTACCTGGCCTGAACATTCTTTGGCTGTCGAAGCAATAACAGTAGGTTATGAGCTGCAGCTTCACTCTAAGGTTAAGGGCTAGACCTTGCAAATTCCTGCCCTTAAAATAACAGAAAACAGCACTGTAACATCCAACATCTGCAAGCTGGATATTTCCAGGTGTGGGGAGAGCTGCAGCCCTAATCCTTCTGTGGGTTGGTAGTGATTGGACATCAGAGCACTGGGGGATCTTCATGGAATTATGGAATGGTTTGGGTTGGAAGGGACCTTAAAATTCATCTTGTTCCCATCCAGCCCTTCAACACTTCCAGGGATGAGGCAGCCACAGCTTCTCTGGGCACCCTGTGCCAGGGCCTCCCCACCCTCCCAGGGTAGAATTTCTTCCCAATATCCCATCTAACCCTGCCCTCTGGCAGTGGGAAGCCATTCCCCCTGACCTGTCACTCCAGGCTCTTGTCCCAAATCCCTCTCCAGCTCTCCTGGAGCCCCTTTAGGCCCTGGAAGGGGCTCTGAGGTCTCCCCAGAGCCTTTTCCTCTCCAGATGAACACCCCCAGCTCTCCCAGCCTGGTTCCAGAGCAGAGGGGCTCCAGCCCTCCGAGCATTTCTGTGGCTTCCTTGGGACTCACTCCAGCAGCTCCACATCCTTCTTGTGTTGGGGTCCCAGAGTGGAGGCAGCTCTGCGGTGGGGTCTCACCTAAGCGGGGCAGAGAGGCAGAATCCCCTTTTAATGGAACACCCAGGTTTGTACAGTGGGCCTACAAGACAGGACAAAGAAATGTTTCAGGAATATTCAGTGCACAGCCACTCCTGGGAGCCCTGAGTTCATCCGAGGCTTGCTGAAGTTGCTTGAATTTTCCTCGGACTGGCGCCGGTGAAGTGTGTGGTGGTTCTGGGGAATATTCCTCAGAAAGAGGAATCTGGGATTTGGAACCAGCCTTTGCAGGTTGTGGAGCTGCTCAGTGCATTAGCCAGTCCTCTGGGGAGCTTCCTTGCAGTCACTGTGGGTGATGGCAGCAACAGCCCCTATGGACACAACACCTGGGGGGGAGCTGTGAACTCCTGGGGGGTCTTCCCTGGGACCAGACATCCCCATGCAGACCTGGCTGGCACTTGCCTGCTGGAGATTGCTTCAGCCTTGCAGCCCCAAGTGCTAGGGAGCAAACCAGCTTGGTGGGGAGCCAGCAAACTGCCTCAGGACCTGCAGTGCTACAAGTAGGAGGTTTTGTGTTTTCAACACTTTGTTAGGGTCAGGAGCAGCCCTTGGCTCTGTATCCTGCAGGAACAAAAGTTCCCCCTGCTAGAGGCTTCCCTTTGAACCTGCTGCGCTGGCAGATTGATCCTGCGCCCTCCATATGGTCCCTAAAGAGAGCAGGGCTTGCTGAGATCCTGCTCTCAGATCCATGTGGGCAAGTTTCCATAAGTTAATTTGCTTTGCTGCAATGGGCAGAAGCAGGGCCAGGTCTTCTCAGGAACCTCTGAGCTTCCAATCTGATCATCCACACCCAGCATCTCTGGGGCTGTGCACACACACCCCTCTCTAGTGCTGGGGGCAGCCAAAAATTTGGGAGATCCTCTGTGAAAACAGCCAAGAAGGGCGGGGTACCCATTTTAAATTGAGGGTGACTTGAAAATTATTTTTCTGCATAGTGGAAAGTAGAGTCATAAACTCCTTGTAGCATTAATCATAGATGTGTTTTAAGGGAAGGTTGTTATCTCTTGGTCTGTGCTGTGTTAGCAGCTGGAAGTCCCAGCCCTGGCTCTGCTAGGAGCTCTCCTGACACGGGGGAGAAGACAGCTCTTGTTCTGGAGAAATAATAACACATAAAAGGAAATATTAGGTGGTTATGGCCGATGGGGAACTGAAGTTCTGTTAAACAGACTGAAGGCTGCCCCTCTAAAAGGAGTGAGAAAGCACAGAGAAGTTGGCCACACTTCTGTCGTGTAATGGATAGCTGGATGTGTCACTGCTCCAGCTGCTCTCCTGCACTCCAGCTCCTCAGGGATAATTGCCCACGCCCAGCACTTCGGCGTTTGGATGGGAGTGGATGGGACCGTGGTGTGAGGGTTGTGCTGGGATGAAAAGAGCATCTTCCATTTGCATCCCCGAGCAGCCGTGTGTGCGCACAGACAGCGCGCTCGGCTTTCACCGGAGCAATCCCCAGGGTGTCTGGGCAGGCAGGGTGATAATGTAAAAGGAATGCGGGGAGGGTAAGGAGAGAAAATCAGCATCCTGGGTAAAATCCTGCCCTGGTCCCCAGTGGCAGTTGGCTCCTCAGTGCACCATCTCTCCTCCCGCCCTCCCTGGGAAGGGCAGGAGCTGCCCGTACTTGTCATGCCAGTCACACGCATGCTGGTGCACAGACTAACACCCTCCACAATAAATCTAAAAGATTAATTACTAGGAAAAAAAAAAATCCCACAACCCCACTTGCAGCATTTGAAATGCGTCTCAACCAGTGCTCTGCTCTGGTTATTCATGGGGAAAAGAAATCACCTCCTGAATCGAGCAATTGAGAATGCAAATATCCCAGCCTGGCTCAAAAGAGGAATCAAGCTCTGTACTGTCAAGCTGATTAGCATCCTGTTCCGTGGGGTACTGCCCTGAGCCCAGAGGGAAAATTTGGGGACAGCTGTGCTTAATGCTTACGGATGAGGTTTCTGAGTTTTGCCCAGAGAGAAATTACAGTCTTGCTACGCCCCATCCGATGACAGACCATAGAGATGTTTTCTTGTTCTCTTCGTGGCGACTGCCCTTTCTCTGGTGAGATCTTTCAGCCTTTTGTTTCCTGTCACTGACCAGCTGTTTTTTGTGAGTTGAGTTTTTTTGTTGTTGTAAAATTGAAGCTTTCTACAGGCAGTGGAACAAAGATTTTCTTTTTTCTCTTGTGAGCAGGGAGGGAAAGTACGTTGGGGCAGTTTCTCATGGGAGTGGAACTTCTGCTTTCCAGAAGGATTTTACACTTGTTTTGCCTTTTTTCCTCTTTCCCTGAAAGCAGTGTAGATGCGCCTTCCAGAAAGACTAGGAATTATATCCTGATCCCTTTCAGTCCATATCCCAGCAGTAGGGTGGGAAATGCAGCATTTGGGAGTTGGAAATACTCAGCAAGAAAGAAGCAAAATGAATCCCAGTCTGCTCCTCGTTATGTCCCAATGAACGTAAATCCTCTGCAACGTTCCTCGTTGCCTGTTGCAGATGTCAGAGGGGAAAACAAAACAAGAGCTCTCCTATGAAGTGCTGTTCATCCTTTCTTACCCCTGTGCAGGAGTGTGAGCATGGCTGGAAATTGCAGTGGCAGTGGCAGGCAGGTTGTGTGAGGTGTTTTTGCCCCTGAAAAGCTGCTGTGCATCCTTGTTTCCCAACTTGATTTTTCAGCTACACTTCACTCTTCTTTCTCCCCTTTGCCATCCCCTCCATTTCCGGGGTTTGCCCTCAGCAATGTCCAGGAGACTTTGGAGCTGTTTTGACATGTGCTGGCAGGGTGGGCCTGTTGTGAGGACAGATCCCTGGATGTTTCATGTGAGAGGTGCCTCAGGCTTTGGGTTTTTCCTGACCCACCCTGACAGATCAGGCCTGGGATGGGTTTGCTGCCACTGCCCGAGTTAAGCCTCTCCCGTTGGATTAAGGCTGCAGAACCAGGGCTGTCACTGCCACAGAATCTGTGTTTGAAGTGGATTTTCCATGAAGCTCTCCCATTTCTCACAACCTCCTACTGTATCTCCAAATACAAAATTTGTGTTGAGGGTATTCAGACTGGATATCAGGAAAGGTTCTTCCCCCAGAGGGTGCTGGGCACTGCCCAGGCTCCCCAAGGAATGGGCACGACCCCGAGGCTGCCAGAGCTCCAGGAGCGTTTGGGCAGCGCTCTCAGGCACAGGATGGGAGTTTGGGATGTCTGTGCAGGGCCAGGAGTAGGAATTTGATCTTTGTGTGGTTCTGTGATTCTGTAAATCAGAGCCACACCCTTTCAGTGTGGTGGCTGCTCTGCACATCCTTTAGCATAGAAATACATGGGGTGTTCAGCATTGTCCTGCTCATTCCCTGCTGCAACAAGTCCCTTCTCTTAATGTCTCTTTGTTTTTTGAGGAGAGTTGTTAAGTTGGAGGAGGAAGGCCAGATATAGGCATCAAGTTGTGCTTTCATGTAAAAATTGAATTTTTGAAGATGTAAACATATGCAGTGTTCATTGTAGGCCAGTTCAGCTGATTGTGGTGTAACAACAATTTTTGGAATTTAAAATGGATGTAGCTGTTGTCCAGGGGTTGCTCATGCTGGGACTTTTCTCCCTATTTCATCATCAAGTCAATGCATGGGATGAATGAAAACAGCAGCAGCTTGTCTTGGTGAAATCTGACCTTTCCCCAGCATCTTCTGCACATCAGAGACTGGGCAACCATTGCCTGGGACAAAGTATTTCTAAATGAACACAGTGGTAAAGGGGAGGGTGATGATTGCAGGTATGTCCTAGCAGGGTTCATGACACCAGTGCTAACCACGTGGGAGTTACTCTTTCCAACCTGGATCTTCTTTTGTTTACTGGGTGTTATCTCCTTGATAACACTTTTGGGTTGCTCTTTTGCTTATGGACTTGTTTCAGTTTAATTACATTACATATGATGGTTGCCATCCTTCTGTTGCTCATGGAAGGATAGCTGAGCCTGTGTGCCTCATGTACAGAGAAGTGGAATTTCCATAAGCTCTCCCATTTCTCACAACCTTCAGCTGTATCTCAGAAATGTGCTGGAAATATTCTCTCCAGTTCCCTGCCTGGTGAAGCTGCTTTTTTTGAGTTACAGCCATCAGAAACTATAAGAAATCTCAGTGTTTCATGTTAGAGATGATGAGTTTATCATCAAATTTGTCTCCTTTCCATTCCATTTTTGGTCTTACTAAACAGGTTTCCCTTGTTTCTTCCCCAGAATGCCAGGACTGGTGGGCAGCAGGTTGCAGACAGAACACTTCTGCACTTCCTGCAAACTGCACAGTCTGTTCTGCTGTGAAAAGCCTTCAGATAGTGACAGACTTCAGAGAACTATCAGAAAAGCTCCAGAGGCATCAGCCTTTTCTAATCAAGGTAATGCAGGGATTTGTGAGGCTGGGTGATGAGTCCAAACTCTTGAACAGCACGAGCCCAAAACCCCTGCCCAGTATTTTCACCCATGAACTCAAACTGCTCGTTCAGGACATGTGTCTGAGAGGACATTTCACCCCAGCATAAAGATGTGGGAGGAGAGAGCTCCCTGCATTGTTCCTCTGACTAATGATCTTTGTATTTGGACACTTAGCAATCTGTGTGGCTGTTGCTCTTGAATGTTTTCTAGTGGGAGGGAAATGGGAGCAGGGAGCAACCGTGGGGGCACAGCTTTTATCTTTGTTTCATGTTCTTTAAGACAGGGCAGCATCTCTCCTATGAAGAACTGAAGCATTTTCAGTCACAGGATCCAGAACTGGCAGAGGTTATAATAGAAGAAAATTCAGCTGAATTGTGGAGCTGCCCATTTTTCTTTCCCTGGTGAGTCAGACAAAACATGTGATGGATGGACACATCCTTTCTGCAGGGGTGCTCAGGCTCTGCCTGTGTGAACCATCAGTGCCTGCAAGTTGCACTTTAACTGGAGGGAAGGAGAACAGGACTGGGTTACAGGCTGCTGCTTGCTGGCTCTGATGTGTTCTGAGGACAAGACTTCTGCACTAAAAATGGAGAGTTGTGGTTTGGTCTCCAGGTATTGCTCCCCTTAACAAGATAAAATTATCCCAGTGACTGCCTGGTCCTGTTCTTCAGGCTGTAAATCATCTGGGCCGTGATCTGATCACGTGAGGCAGCTGGTTCACATTTCTGTCACCTCTGTCTGCTCAGTGGAAATCCTCCACCACTGGTGCTGACTGAGGAGAGATGCCATGACTTCTGCAAACACTGTGAAGTAATGGAAAGTCAAAGAATCCTGCAATTTGTGTTTCGTCTTGTGCAGAAAATATGGCCAGCACTAATCCTGCCCCTGTTGACCAAAAGCTCTTTGCCAAAGCCTTTAGTGTGAACAAGACGTGAACAACTCCGAGCTCTCTAAGGTCTCACTGGTAGAGGGATGGTCAGAGTACAGAAGAATTAATCATGTCAGGCCCCTAAACAGGGATGTAAAAACAACAAGCCCCACCTGGCCTTTTCTAGTTACATTTCCTGGTCTACAGAATAACCTTGGATCCCCCTGCCTTGCCGTGTGGTTTCAGTTGTGGTTGTGTACAATGCCACCTCTCTGCATCTTTTGTAATTAATGGATCTGGTCAATGACTTGGATCATTTTAAGGGAAAAGGGGAGGGAAATGAAGTTTAGGTATCCATCAGGATCTGTTTGTTCCCTCTTTACATGGTCCTGGTGCAGGAGCCAGAGGAAGGTGGGAAGGAGCACAGGTTTAAAGGCTGAGGCTGAATTTTGCTTCTGGCTCCCAGGGCTAGTCTGTCATGCTGTTTATCAAGCATGAATGTTTGGAAAGAATTTTATCTGGAAAGTAGCTTTTAAATGCAAACATTATCATTGTATGGTAATTCTTTAATATGGGTTGGTTTGTTTAGGAACAAGCCTGTGAATAAATCTCGGATTCTGCAGGAATTTTTCCCCCCTTCCTCTTTGCTGTCCTTCCCCAAGACTGTGTCCCTGGAGAGCTGCTTCCTCATTCGCCATCCAGGTTTGGGGAATAAGGTGAGAAATTCATTCCAGAGACATTCTCTTCCTGTCTGTGAGTTGTCTCCCAGCAGCTCTGAGTTTTTGTGGGATTTGCAGGGTATTTTTAGCTGATACAATCCTGAAAAGGAGCATTTGTATCAGTTCTGTCCATCCCTATGTAAAGTGGCATCTCAAGCTGGCTGTGCCTCCCAGCAGTTGTGTCTAGTTTGGGGCAGGAGATACCCAGTGCCCATCTCCCTTGGCAGTTGGAGATGTCACAGAATCAGAGGATAAATCCCAGAATGGTTTGGGTTGGAAGGGACTTTAATCTCGTTCCAACACCCCTTGCCTGCTCCGTTCATGTGTCTGGCCTTGCTCTAAAGCTGGGTGAGGTCTTTTTGTGCATAGTTGGGCAGAATTTATTTTAGAGTTGCATTTTAGGAGCTGTTCCTGGCAGTGAGTCTCACTCATTCTGAGACACTTCAGGCTTCTGGCCTGAACTTCTGTGTTTTCCTGAGTTTTGGGGATGTGCAGGGCCTGCCCTGCCTTGGAGGACAGGAGAACCCTTGCATGCAGCTGCCCTCAGCTATGATTCTGTGATCTGCTGGTAACTGGGGGAGCAGCAAACATATTGTTTGCTCTGTCTCACCTGCCTGCAGGGCAGTGACTTGTCCCTGCTTTGGGCAGACAGAGCCAAGGAAAGCTGGCCAGGCTTTTGAAATCCTCTCCTCCCATCCTAGAGCTACAGCCTGCACAGCCTCTTTGCTGTTGGAAGTGGGCAGCTCACCCTGACTGTTGCACCTCTGGACACGTGCAGAGGACACTGTGAGACGTTCAAGGTGGAGCTGGAAGCTGGGGATTTGGGTGAGTACCAGAGCTGGGGCATGCAGGGACTGGGAGAGCCCTTGGAATCGGGAGACTGCTTCCAACTGGGTCTTTTCTGTCTGACACCTGGGATGGTGGTGTGTGCCATTGTCACCTCCAGACTGGTGTGTGCCTGCTTGTCACAGCACAGGGAGTGATCCTTCTGGACTGGGAGTTTGTGGCCTGGATACCAGGAGATGCTCAATGCTGAGCAGTATGGGTACACAATGGGTATTACAAATCCTGTGCCCACTGAGGGAAGTGTCTTTCCAAAGAGCTCCAGCATGACCACATCGCTTCGTGGGAAATGGGAGCACTCATTAAGGATGGTCTCGTCTAACAGAGCCTCTCCATTGCCTCTTCCCAAGGTTATGCCAGCACAGATCACTGGACAATGAGCTTCATGGCCAGAGGGACAGAGCCAGCGGTGATTTGTGATGGAGCTGCCAGCTAAGGATGGTGGGGTGGGAAAACAGAGCTGTTCCCAGGACAAGAAGACTTTCAGCTTTGAAGCCAAGGCAACGTCTTGAGAGGAGCGAGCCGGGGCAACTGGGGCAGGCAGCTTTGCCACCCTGCATGTTTACAGTGTTTAAAAAGGACTATTTTCCTGACCCATGAGGTAATTCTTTGCCTTTCCTCAAATGTACTTTGGGAGAAGCTCAAGCTATTTATGACCCTCCCTGTCCCCTCAGGTAAGCCCTGGGTTTGCAGCAAAGGGTTTTTTTTCCAGGAGCAGCAGATGGATTTCTCAGGATGAGATTCACCTTGTGTTCTTTGTGGATTATGGCACTTCTGAAACTTCCTGAGGGGTTTGGGAGTGGATGGGGTGTGTGACATTTCTGCGTACATTCCTCCTGAGGAGGAAGCTTTGAGCCTGTTTAGTCAGGCCAGTTCTATAAAGGGAATGAATTGGTGATGTGTCCCAGCTCTCCCTCACGTCCGCAGCCGTGTGAGCCCTGCAGAGCCGATCTGCTCCTGCTCCTAGGCAGGGGAGAGCCTTGAGCCTGAGGGCAGAAACTCTCACCCACTGCATCCTTCTTGTACCAAAAGAATCCCTTCAGGCCTCTCTGTGTTGTGATCACCCTTCTGCAGCTCTCTATCAGCAGGTTGTGAGTGAGTCAAATGGTAACTGTGCTTTTCTTCACCTCCACTTCCTTTCCTGCAAAAATACCGACACACGACACACGTGTTAGTGGTGCTGGCAGTGCAGGAGTCTGGATGGAGCTGGGGCTGGGAGCAGAGCAGCTCTGTCCAACTTTCACCTCACACACCAAGGGCTGCACAGCCGTTCTCAGCTGCTCCTTGTTTTTGGAGGCACTGCCTGCGTTCCCAGCCCACGGTACCTCTGGGAGCACCTGAAAGCTCCCTCTTCCCTGGCATATTTTTGCATTGACTCCTTCCAGACCTGGAACTCTGTCTTCAGAATGAACGTTGGTTTTTCCTGGGTCCTTTCCAAGCTGCCTTTGCGTGTTTCCTGCTGCTGGAGCAGTGCTGTCTCCAGTGCCCTGAGAGAGGCTCGGGTTCGGTGTTTGCAGGCTGCGGATGCTCCGGTCCCTTCCAAGTCTGATCCTTTGGGTCTGATCCCATTGCTGAAGATCACTTACAGATGTGTCAGGCTGAACTCATAGGCCAGGGCTGGAGTTCAGGACATACTCTCACACTTGTTAATATGGAGTTGGGAGGGGTTTTGGTTGACAGCGAGTTAACTCTGTTCTCAGGAGCAAGAGCCTTTTTCTCTGTAAATATTTTAGGTACATGTAAAATGACAGATTGGGAAAATGTCTGTCCAGCCTTTGTTTTTGAGGAGAATGGGAGCAAACATCGTGTTAATCTGATTAGGAGCTGACAAAAGCTGCCAAGTGGGATGACCACGTCTGGCTCCTGTACAAGGATAAGGCAGAGGACAGTTCCTGCTCCAAAGAATTTAGTCTGAGGCCTTGACACTACAATCATTTCTATGCATAACCCTTGTTTTTCTCCTGTCAAAACAATGAGAACAAGCCCAGCAGCACCTGTGTCAGTCTGTGCATGGCCCTCAGTGCTGGACACACACCAGATCTAGTAGAACCAAAGGGGGAGAGTCTGGCTCTCTCAGGATAGAAAAGGACTAACATAATTTGCTACAAAATATTAAAGGGAATTGGACTAATAAAACTTCCATTAGTATTCTCACTACTTGGAGTGTATTTCACACTCATGACAGTACATGCAATCTTGTACATGCCAAGACACACACACACCACCCCTCTCCCTCATCTTAAAGCCGGGGTCTTAGTTAATGGAAATTTGGGAGTTCGGTGATGGCAGAATTAGGGCCTCATTAGTGACTGTTGCTATTTACACTTTGGCAGCTTCTCAAATCAAATTCAAAGGCTGACAAGGTTACTTCACCTCTTACTGGTTTTGTATCTGACCCATTTTTGTAAAGCGTTTGCTCAGAGATGCTGCTGGAGCCATTCTTGCTGAGATTGCGGCGGTTCGGTGACACTGTCACTGCTAAGTGTCCTTGACTGTAACTTGTAAAAGAGCTGCGGAGACAATTCCCAAGTGTCTGTGAAATGCCTGGATTTTGAGAGTCACACTTAAGCCATTGTGGCTGTCTGGCTCTTTGGGGAAGAAGCAGAGAAAATGGATCTATTTACAGTTGCTGTTTGGACTGGGGGGAGGAGGGGGAGGAAAGGGCAGGTTTGTGCCTGTTTAGCAGAAGTGTTCTCACGTAGTGCTTCTCCTTTCCTCAAAGAGTTGCAGCTGGTTGGACAGGAGCTGGTGAGTCTGGCCTGTTTGCAGAGCAGCCTTCCAAGTGCACTTTATGGGCTCTGCATAAGTTTCCAGCTCTGTCTCAGCGATACATTGCATATGTCCCAACCTCTCTCCCTTCGGAGTTTACATCATTTGTTTTTAAGCTCTCCGATATATTTTCTCTTCCTTTTCCAAAAGCTGTAAGGAATTAGCTGCTAAACTAAACCAGGAGGGCAGTTCTCCTGCTGATAAAGAGCCGATTTTGGCCAGAGTGCAGAGCCCCAGTCTGCAGCACGGCTTCCAGAGCAGCTCCTGTCTCCAGCTGCCAGAGGAGTGGTGCTCACACCTTCCACATCCCAGGGCGGGCGAGGAGCCACGGTGGGAAACCCAGAGGTGAGGCCACAATGGCAAAACTGGGATGGCCAAAGGGAGCTTTTGATACCTTTTGCTGCAGTTAAGCCCTGGTCATCTTCCACACCCAGAGCTCCAGCTTCACAGAGTCCCTGGAAAGCCTGCAGGAGGCTGGGACTTCCCTAGAGAGCCTGGTGGTCCTAGTGGCCTGCTGAGGTGGAAATGGGGGGAACAGGGCTGTTCCTGCAGCTATTGAGGTATCACAGTGACAGCCATGATCAGATGAGGGGGAGGGGGTGTCCCACCGTGGTCTCCCTCACCTCAGCTCCCCTTTGTCCCTCTCTGTGCTGGTTTGGACAATGTCCCACTCCCACCCTGCCCAGCTCACACAGATTCCCAGTCAACACATTTTAAAATCCCTTTGTGTGCTTCAGAGCGTATTGCCTGTGAGCTGGGAGATGGATTCCTCCTCACCCCACATCCCAAAGGCTGCAAAGCTGCTCTGAAATCACACCAGAAATCGGTACTACCCACGAGCCCAGCGGGCAGAGGTGAGGAGGGGTCACCTCTGCACTTGCCAGGCTGGAAGGATGGGCTGTCCCCATCAGCTGGGCAGGAGGATCGTGGTTTAAAGCTGCTCCCCAAAGCAGGGGTCACTGACCGGTGCCGTCAGTCAGTCCTGAACTCAGGGTAACTGAAAGGAGGAGAAAGGATTATTATGATTTACTTCAGTACCAGGAAATCAGCAGCCCCCACGGGAGCCAAGCTGACAGTTTCTATTGATTCTTTTTTTGCTTTCTTTGTTCCTTTTCTTTTTTTCCCTGCCCACTGTTATTGCACACATTGAATCCCCTGAGGGGTCCGTTTGTAAGGCCCTGGAGAGCTTTGAGTCAGATTTCCTGTGAGTCTCCAGACTTCAGCTTCTCCCACCCAGGCCTATTCTTGCAATGTTCTGGAGGAGAAGCTGGTTTGTCTGGGCTGGATCAAAGCACCTCCCTTCCCTCATGGCCTCCTGGGCACCAGCAGCAGCAGGAGGATGTGGGGAGCAGGACAGCATCTCGTGGTAGAATTGTGAGCTCTGTAAACATCAGTGTCTCAAAAAGGGGATCCTCCTGCCTTGAAACCCCATTGTTCACCTCGGTGATGCTGCTCCAGGAGGGAAACTTCCACACACCCCAGTCCCAGGTCCATGTTCAGCCCTGTGGACCCCCAGAGAACCGAACACTTCCTGGGGTGAGGCCATTTCAGTGGGTGCACAAAGAGCTTTTGCTTCCTGCAAACCAAACTTTCTCCTCTTGGTAAATTTTATAGGTAGAACTCGATATCCTCCTCTTCAGGAACCTCCTCCTTGTAAAGGGCAGATTTAGTGTGCTGCTGAGTTAGACAAGGGAGATGCTGGACTTCCCTTTGCTTTGGAGATTCAAACAAATGGCAGGTGATTTATTTTTAGCATTTTCTCCTTGTCTTGGGGAGGGGAGCCACATTCTAAAGGCTCAGGGGTGCTGGGAAGTAAAGCTATATATGCATAAAGACTGTTTCAATGCTGAACACTAAATTCAGTGGTGGATTCAAAAAAAAAAAAAGAATGTAAATATGCACTTAATGCAGAATTTTATGGATGGTCCTAATTTAATATATTGCAAACTTTGTAAATACTTGGGAAAAGCCTGTAAAGTGTGTAAATAAATGAGATTTGTATGTAAGAAGAATAAAAAAGTTTTTACATTTTGCAATTAAATACAAGTGTTAATGACCCTTTTCCCTTTTCCTGATTTTTATTTTCATGTTGCATGTCAGCTATTGAGGGGTTCTTTAACCTTTCTTAGGGCACTTTTTCTAAGGAAAGTGTAATTTTAAATAAAAAGACAGAACACTTTTGTTAGAAAAATGTCATAAGAAACACTTTGTGAAAAAGGAGCACTTTGGGGAATGTTCTGTGGGTTTTAGCCTGGTTCTCAGAACAAAGTTGATGCAACAGCTCTTCCTGTCCCTCCTTTCTTTTCTTCCCAGTAACAATCTCCATCTTTCCTTCACAATTCAGCTGATTTCAGCCAAACTTTGAGGCGTGGAAGACGATAAACTCCTCCAGAGCTCATAAATCCGAGCAAGTAGGGAAAAGAGAGAGATCCTGTTACTCCCACACCAGTGCAGGAGCCTTGTTAGACACCAGCCAGCCCCACTGGAGACCCTCGAGACGTGAGTCAGTAGAAACCCAGGCTTGGTCACTTCTGTGCTGCAGAGTGGGGCCTCTCTGGGGCCACCAGGCTGGAGCAGCCCCTGTCAGGTGTCTGTGTGTGGCTCCTGTCCCCGTGCAGAGGCCGCTGCTCCCCGGGGTGTGGGGATGGGCTGTTCCTTGAGTGAGCAGAAGGAAAGCTGCGTTCCACACAGCCTGTCCCTGCAGAGCCGATGGTCTGGTTATTCCAGCCAGCCCCGAGGGCAGCCACAGTCTCTCAGCCCCCCTGTTTGGGGCAATTTCAGCTGTGTACCCTGTTCTTCCTCTCCTGCTCCCCCTTCTCCTGATGGCTCAGGGAAGAGGCATCAACCCTCTGCTTCCCCTGTTCCCAGCAGGCTGGGGGAGCCCGGGGGGTTGTTCCTCAGCTGCCAAATGCTGTCCCCCCAACACAGACACGGGGGTGTCTGAGGTGGGCTCTGACTCTGTCTGGGGAGTTGCTGTGCTGCAAACTGCTCTCAGCAATTGCATCTTGCTGCCTTTGTTTCTAAGGCAGCTGCATTCCAGGGATAGGGGAGGACCTCTGTGAAAACAGGGTTTTGCTGGTTGCTGTGGGATTATTTTTACAAATTGTTGGAAAGTATGGGGGACACTGTGGTGGGTATTTACTACAGGGCACCTGTGAGGAGGAGGAAGTTGATGAGGTTTTCTATGGGCAGCTGGAAGTAGCCTCATGGTCACAGGCCCTGGTTCTCCTGGGGGACTTCAATCACCCTGAGATTTGTTGGAGAGAGAACACAGCCCAGCACAGACAGTCCAGGAAGCTGAAAATAACTTTTGGTACAAGTGGTGGAGGAGGCAAGGAGGAGAGGTGTGTTGCTGGACCTTGTACTACCAAACCAGGAGGGACTGGTTACATATGGGAAGGTTGGGGAAAGCCTTGGCTGTAGTGACCCATGTCATGGTGAGACTCAGGATCTTGCGTGGGGAAGCAAAGCAGTAGCAGAACTAGAATCCTGATTTTCCAGAGAGCCAATTCAGCCTCTCCAAAGACCTACTTAGAGGAATCCCATGGAATAGGGCTCTAGAGGGGAAGGGGGCCCAAGAAAGCTGATCAGTATTCAAGACCAGTCTATCCCCATGATCAAGAAATCAAGCAAAGGGGGCAGAAGACCTGCATGGAAGAGCAGGGAGGTTCTAGCAGTTCTCAAAGGGAAGAAATTTATGGGATGTGGAAAAAGGGACAGGCCCATGAGAGGTGCATAGGAACATCTGTGGGGTATGCAGGGATGCAACAAGGAAGGGCATGGTCTGCTTGGAATTGAGTCTGGCAAGGGATATCAAGAACAACAAGAAGGGCTTCTCCAAGTACATCAGCAGCAAAAGGAAGATTAGGGAAAATGTGGGGCTGCTGCTGAATCCAGTGGGTGTCCTGGGCACGGGAGACACAGAGAAGGTGAAATTACTGAATGCCTTCTTTGCCTCAGTCTTTATTGCTGAGGGCAGACCTTGGAGGTAAGAGATGAAGAAAGGAACACTTCCCCTTGGTCAGAGTGAGTTGAGAGAGAGATCAGCCATAAATCCATGGTGGGATGCACCCACAGGTGCTGAGGGAACTGGCAGAGGTTGTTGCTAAGCCACTCTCCATCATCTTTAAAAATCCTGGAGAAGGAGAGAGGTGCCCAGTGACTGGAGAAAAGCCAATGTTAACTCCTGTCTTCAGAAAGGACAAGAAGGAGGATCTGAGAAACCTGGCCAGTCAGCCTCACCTCCATCTCTGGAAAGATGATGGAACAGCTCATTCTGGGGTCATCACCAGGCACCTAAAAGTAAAGAAGGTCATTGGGAGTGGTCAGCATGGATTCACCAAGAGGAAATCCTGCTTGACCAATCTGATGCCTTCTGTGATGGCATGGCAGGATGGGTTGATGAGAGGAGAGCAGTGGGTGGTGTCTGCCTCGACTTCAGCAAGGTTTTTGACACTGTCTCCCCTAATATCCCCATAGATAAGCTCAGGAAGTGTGGGTTGGATGAATGGACAGTGAGGTGGATCAAGAACTGGCTCAATGGCAGAGCTCAGAGGATTGTGAGCAGAGCAGAATCCAGCTGGAGGCCTGTAGTCTGTGGCATTCCCCAGGGATCAGTACTGGGTCCAGTCTTATCCAACTTGTTTATCAACAACCTGGACAAAGGGATAGAATGGACCCTGAGCAGGTTTGGTGATGCACAGAACTGGGGGAGTGGCTGATCCACCTGAAGGCTGAGCTGCCATTCAGAGGGACCTGGACAGGCTGCAGAGTTGGATGGAGAGAAACCTAATGAGGTTCAACAGGGGCCAAGTGCAGGTCCTGCACCTGGGGAGGGATCACCCCAGGTAGCAGCACAGGCTGGGGGTGACCTGCTGGAGAGCAGCTCTGCAGAGAAGGACCAGAGGGTCCATGAGTTGATCATGAGCCAGCAGTGTGTCCTGGGGCCAGGAGGGACAATGGGATCCTGGGGGGCATCAGGAAGATTGTGGTCAGCAGGTCAGGGAGGTGATCCTTACCCTCTACTCTTCCCTTGGGAGGCCACATCTGTGTTCAGTTCTGATCTCCATGTTCCAGAAAGACAGGAGTTACTGTAGAGGGTCCAGTCCCATGAAGATTAGGAACTGGAGCATTTCACTGATGAGTTGAAGTTGCTGGAGCTGGGCCTGGTTAGTCTGGAGAAGAGAAGATTTAGAGGGGATCTCATCAATCCATATAAATATCTCCAGGGGGTGTCAGAGGATGGTGTCAGACTTCTCAGTGGTGCCCAGCCACAGGACAAGGAACAATGACCGTAACTCAAACACAAGAAGTTCTACCTCAAGACAAGGAAAAACTTCATTCCATGGACGGTGGCAGAACACTGAAACAGCTGCCCAGAGAGGCTGTGGAGTCTCCCTCTCTGGAGACATCCCAAACCCACCAGAATGTGTTCCTGTGTCACCTGTTCCAGGTGATCTTGCCTTGGCAGAATGGATGATTTCCAGAGGTCCCTTCCAACCCCAGCTGTTCTGGGATTCTGTGATTTTGAGAAAAGGGACAGGAGGTAGGAGAGGGGACCCATAACTGAGGTCTCAGGGGTTGGCTGAGGTTTGGAGCAGCAGAGGCTTGGATGAAGAATGCCAATCCAGGGATTAGGATTCAGGCATGGGGAGTGACCATGCGTGTTTGTTGGCACCAGCCCCAGTGCAGCCTCTCCATCAAGGCCGATATGTGA
>VZTH01011346.1:0-32235 GCA_013397815.1 Aleadryas rufinucha | reverse complement strand
AAATATCTCCCTCCCTCCCTCCCTCCTAAAACTCATCTGTCTGGGATGGCCCACACTGGGAGGGATGGGCAGGAAAGGAAAGGAACAATTACCCTGAGCCCACTGCTCAACGTGCTCAGAGTCAATCCTGAGCTGGGGTGTCCCTGGGACACCCCCAGTTCTGCAGGGGGGATACCCCACCATTACCAGGATGTGAGGCTGTTCAGCAGCAGTTCTCTTCAGACCTTAATTTTGTTCAGGGTTTTGCTGGAATGATCCTGGGTTTTGGCCCTGGTCCTGGAAGAGCCGGGCATGGCACATACCTGGAGAACAGTCCTCCTCTGTCCAAGGGCTCTGAACTGCATTTGTGAGCTGCCTCGAGCCCTGTGACTGATGCTGGAAGCTCCCTGTGTCATTAACCAAGGGATTTGGACTCAAGCAATCCCAAACTCCACAGGGCACCCACATGATCTGCCCCACAGCCAGCCCTGACCCACGGGACCTGCTGAAATCAGACCCCTGTGGAATTGTGCCCTGGCCATGGGCAGGGCCCTTCCCTTGCACTTGTGAATCCCATTCCTGTGCTGGGTATCCCATGGGACAGCCTGCAGGAATCACACCCTTCAATCAAGGGCTGTGCCAGGCCCTTCCCAGCCAGCCCCCTGTTGCTGCACACTGACCTCATTTCCAGATGCCTCAGCAGCAATTTAGCACCTCGAGGGCACAGGAAAAGCCCATCTCTGTCTTTGTGGGTGTTCAGGTTTGTTTCCAACACTGGCTTTGCACCTCCCAGCAGTGGGACCCAGGTTCTGTGCTTGAATTCCCCTTTTCTGGTGGGAACAGCATCGCTGCCGTGTTGCCACACAGCTCTGGAAAATCCTCCTGCTGCTTAAGACACAGGCACAGAAAGGTGATGGAGGGAGGGAGGTGAAGGCTGAAATCACTCTGGGATGTATTGTAAGTAGCAGCTGAGCTTTGCCTCTGCTGCTCCAGTCCCGTGGCCCCACAGCCAGGTGGGCTCTGGAGTTTAAACTTCCCGAGAAGGAATTTGGATGTGCAGTCCTGGCAGCATCCAGCACCCACAGGACCCCTGTGCCCCTGCTGGGACAGGTAAGGGGACACTTCTGTTCTGCAGCAAGGCACTGGCACCCTCTAATGACACAGTTATGAATATCTGGGGGGGCCTGGGTCGCTCCTGCAGCCCGTCCTGCCGTGCTGGTGCTGCCTGGTGCTCTGCTCACAGCTCTTCTGCAGCCTTTGGCGAGCTGTGCTGCCCCTTCTCCACCTGCTCTGCTCCAAATCCACACCTCAGCTCCCCTTTGGTGCTGCAGTTTCCCAGGGTGCAAACATCAGGGAGAGAGCAGGGAGGGTTTGTGGCTGTGCATCGCTCTGCCAGCGAGCACTCTGCATCCATCCCTCAGCCCCAGCAGCAAAGCCAGCTGTGGCTGCCCCCTCACCACTGCAATGGGAGGGCTGGTGAGCCTGTGGTCGGGTCCTGTAACCCCACTTTTGGCCACACTGCCCAGGCTAGAACGATGCTTTGAGGTTTAGCTTTTATATTCTGTATTGCCTGCTGTAAAACTCTGAAGTGTTTTATAGCCTGCTGCTGCTGCTCTCTCATGCTCAGACAGACATAACAAAGTCTCTGGGTTTGCTCTCCAAGGACACCCAGACCCAAAATGTGTAAACCAACATCTTGGAGCAGGGGGGCTGAGCTTAGAGAACTCACACCATTAGCTAAAGTTTTAATTGGTGAATTTATGCTGATATGCAAATGGACCAAACCTATAAAAGTGTGAAGAACTCATGACCTGTCATCTATCTCGGGGTCCATTTGGGCTGCAGCCTCTGGGCTCCCCAGGGTGTGCCTTTGATGGCCTTTCAAATAAATATCACCTTTATTCCCTTACTCCTGTCCAGTCTCTGTTTCCAGGTAGCCTCTCAAGGCATCAGGCTCAGGAAGCCCCTTCACTCCCATTTGTCCCACTTCAGGGACACTGGCACAGTTTGCCAGCTTGGTTACATCGGCTCCAATCTCTCCTTTCCAGCCCACTCTGTGGCTCAGAGAATGTCTCACTGAATTGGGATCACAGAATCATGGAATGGTTTGGACTGAAAGTGGCATTAAACTCATCCCATCCCACCCCCTGCCATGGCAGGGACTCCTTCCACTAGCCCAGGTTGCTCCAAGCCCTGTCCAATCTGACCTTGAACACTTCCAGGCATGGAGCAATCACAGCTTCTCTGGCCTGACCACCCTCACAGGGGAGAATATTTTCCCAATATCTAATCTAAATCTCTCCTCTCTTAGTTTAAAACCATTCCCCCATATCCCATCACTCCGTTCCTGTGTAAAAAATCACTCTCCTTCTTTTTTATAAGCCCCTTTAAGTACTGGAAGGTGACAATGAGGCCTCAGCTCGCTCAACTTCATCCCAAATGATGCTGAACCTGATGAGAACCTGAGCTGCACGATTGTCTTCCTGGTAACCTCGTGCCATGGGCAACAGTCTGGGTGTCCAGCGTGGGCTTCGGACACGCACAGCAGGGCACTGTGTCCCGTGTGGAAGCTCAGGGGAGGGGAGGCTCCTCTCCAGCTGCCCCAGCCCCACTGAGACCCTTCTGTCTGGCTCTGGGAGCCCAATGGGGTTCAATTTGCTCAGCAAGGATGGTTCAGCCATGCTCAGACATGACAGACATGAGGACTGAGCTCTGGTCCATGTCCCAGGGCATCCCTCCTCTCCTGCAGGAGCTGCCCAGCACTGTCATCCTCCCAGGAGATGTGCCCAGAAACCTCTCCCCTCGAGAGTGGGTGGCGGTGGGGAGGCTGGGGAGGGCTTTGGGGACTCTGTACAAACAGGAGCAGAGGGGTGGGATGGGATGGGAATGGGGATGAGAAAGGAACAGAGTGGGTATGGGATGGGGTTAGGGATAGGGAGGAGGATGTGAAAAGAGTGGGATGGGAATGGGGATGAAAGGGATGGGATGAGGATTGAGGTGAGGTTAGATGGGATAGGGAAGAGATGAGAAAGATGGGAAGGGGAGGATGGGGAGGAAAGGGGGAGGGGGTGGGATAGAGGTGGGGAGGGGAAGGAATAGGGCTGAGATAGAGCCTATAGATAGGGCTGAGGAATTGGGCTGTGAGAGAGCTGGGGAGAAGGTGGGGATGGGAAAGGGGAAAGGGGAAAGGAGAGAATCAGCTCTTGTTCAGAGAGCACACGGTCAGGCAGCAGCTCGCTCTAGCTCAGCCACATTGGCCACAGCAGCTTTGGAGAGCACTGAATGCCTTTCTCTTCTGCTGCTGTCCCGAGGGGCTGTGCTGCTCCGCCAGCCAACTGTACCAGCAGGTTTTCATTTTACATTTATTTTCCTAATGGCTTGGGTGGCCTGAAAACTTGAGCAGTGAATTGTGACTGCTCAAGAGCGGGTAAAAATCCACACAATGGCTGTGCACTGCAGTGTGGCACCAGGGATGAGTCACTGAAATTGCAATTAGGAAAGGAAATAACAGTGGGTTTACAAGCTCCTTTCCAGGAGCACTGCGCTTCTCTGGGATGACAATGGTTCCTCAGAGCCGTCTGTGAGACATTGCTCCACGTCAAAAAATTACATGGAACTGGAGGAAGTGGCAGCTGATGTAAAACAGTTTAACAATGGAGGGAGGAAGGAAAAACAGCATTGATTTTTACAGTGACAGCATAGGTGCTTTGGGAGGGGCGTGTGGGGTGAGCAGAGGAATCCACAGCAAACCCCAGGGATGTGGGACAGTGGAGCTGTGCCCTTGCACGGAGCCCAGGGTGGTGCAGGTACTCTGGGCAGAAAGGGCACGCAGGGAAGGAGGCCCTGGGAGTGACAGGGAGCCCACGAGTGTCCCCTCCTCAGCTTGCAGCACCTTGCTGGAGAGAACCCCAGCAAGCAGAGCGCAGCAAACAAGGAAGATGCATCACCCTTGGATTGCTGGAGCCCTGGAAAGCAAAAGTCAATCTTTTGTTTGTCTCCCAACAGCTTTATTTCATCTTTCCAGAAAGGTACAGACTGCTGTGCAGTGAGCAGGAGTGTAAAGCACCGAGCAAAGAAGCTCCACTGGGAATGGGCACAGGTATAATCTCTGTGGCCTTGGACCAGCATCAGGTGTCAGCGAGTCCTGAGGAGAGGCTGGGCACAGCCCTCCAGGCCACACGGTGCCAGCAGCACTTCTGACTTCTGTCCCCTCTGTTTTGCAGCCACCCCAGCTCCGGGAGGAAAGGCCAGCAGCTCCCAGGGGCTCGGCAGGGCTGGGGCACGAGGACTCGGTGTGCATCCATCGGGCTTGGCTTCACTCTGAGGCCAGCAACTGCGCAAGAAACTCTGCAAAACCAGGGCCTTGGGGATCCCAATCATCACCTCCACCCCAGTGCAGAGACACAGCTGTGCCACCCACCCTGGGAAGAGGAGAGCTGCTCCTCAGCCTCTCCAGGCCGGCAGCAGGCGTCAGCCAGCTCTCGCCTGTGGGCTCTGAACAGCCCCCATCTGCTTGGATTGCCGTGGTTTTAATTATTTTAATTAAACACAGAGATGTTCCAAGGTGGAGACCAGGCAGATACTGCTGCTGCTGTTGGGAAGCAGAGCCCTGCCTGCTCGCTGTGACCGCTCCCCTGCACTGTCACCGTCCCCAGAGCGACAGGACACAGCACTACGAGGGAGCCAACAGCCCACGTGCCCTTTCCCTGTGCCCTGATGCTCCTGAGCAGCCACCAGGCACGGCTTCACTGTTGCCAGTCCAAGATGTCATCAGTCCTTTCTGTCCCAGGACTCCCAGGAGTGCCAGACCTGATCCCTTGCTGCAGCCTTGGCTTCTTGGGGAGCAAGGAAAAGATGCTTGGTCTCTTCAGCTTCATTGACACAGGGGAGGACTCAGTCCTGGTCAGCACAGGCTGAGATTCTGGAAACAGCTGCCCTTTGGGTCCAGGAGGTGAAAACATGGAGGGTCTACAGCTGGTTAGACAGGTTTGGGCCAAAACCACCCTGTCTGGCTGCTGAGTACTGGTGGAGACTGGAGAGTCAGGTGCCTCATCCTGAAGGTCATGAGCGAGACAGGGACTGCAGACTCCAGAATCCTGAAGGGAAGGAGGGTGAAAAGCAAGAGCACAACCCTGGACTTCGTGAGAGCAGAGTTTGGCCTCTTCATAGGTCTGCTTGTAAGAGTCCCATTGGATAAGGCAGAGAAGTACCCAAGGCTGCAGGAAAGCAAATGTCACTCCTGTCTTTAGGAAGGGCAAGAAGGAGGATCTGGGGAACTACAGGCTGGTCTGCCTCACCTCCATCCCCGGAATGGGAACAGTTAATCCTGGATGTCATTTCCAGGCACATGAAGAACAAGAAAATCATCACTGTTTGATTCTCCATGTGGAAGGTCACACCTGGAGTATTGTGTCCAGTGCTGGTCTTCCCAGCACAAAGAGAGGCTGGAGAAACTGGAGACAGTCCAGTGGGGAGCCACGGAGCTGGTGAAGGGGCTGCAGCACGTCTCATGGGAGAGCTGGGACTCCATCACCTGGCTGACACCTGGACAGTGAACAGCAGGGCTGAGCCCAGCCAGGGAAGAGCGAGGTAAGCACAGCACAGTTTGCAGAATAAGCTGATTTATTGTATGGGCCAGAAGAAATGATAAGTACTTAAATAACTGCTTTAGCCTATATTTAAACAGCTACACTGCTCCTTTGAATTTTCAGAGCTGCTGTGAGCTGAGCTACTCCTGTGGGACACACAGAGTTTGTTGAGCTGGCTGAAAGACAAATTAGAGGTCAGCTTCGGGCAACTTTATTTCGCAGTCCTGGGCTGGTACTTCACACACACACACACATTTCATGTGAGCATCTCATCTGAGTGCCAGGAGCTGTGCACACAGAAATGAAGCATTGTCAGCCTTGCCCCCAATTTACGAGGCTTTCAGGCAGCCAGTTCCTTCCTGCAGAATGAAAGCTCCTGGCAGAGCAAAGGCAGACAGGAAGGGTCACTCCTCCTTTTGCTGTCGAACCGACCCGCAGTAACGTGTGACCCACAGGTGACAGCTCTGAGCCTTCCTGAGTGGAGGCTTGGGTGGCCACTGCCACCTACGGGGCTGAGCTGGGGACGGTGAGAACATTTCCCGTAGGGATTGGTGTGAGAGAGGAGGGATGTGCACAGGGGCTCGGATTGTGCTGTCCAAACGTGTGCAGCCCACACACGGAGGTGCCAGGGATCCTCGTGGGGGTGAGTGAGTAAGCTGCTGGGTCACTGTGCCTGGCTGCAGCCCCTCTGTGCCCCTCTGCCCTGGGGCAGGAGGCAGCCCCCGGGATGCTCCATCCCACCAGCACACCTCCAACATCTGCCCAGGGTCCGCAGGATCCCAGACCGGGGGCATATCCCCCCTTAACCTCACTTCTGCTTTGCATTTCCTCCTCCTGCCCCTCCTGTGGAGCAGAGCAGGAAGAGTCAGTGTGGATGTGCCAGGGGAGGTGGGTGGCACAGCCTCATCATTAAAATGCCTGTTTCACGCTTAAGGAAATGTCCAGACTGGATTTTGATCCAGCTGTGGACATGGCACATATTTTCTGTCATATCCCCCTCCTCCCCACCCGCAGTTGAAGCTCCTGTGCAGGTATTTCTGATACTTTTTTTCTAAGGAAAACATAATGGCACGGTAAGGTATTTTATAGCGATTAAATAGAGCGGTGAGTTGCAGAAGGAGTTTCAGGAAAAGCAGCGTTACAAAACCGGTTTTCCGCGGCGCCTCTGGGGGCTCGCACCTCGGCTGAGCTGCCGCTGCAGCCTTTCCGTGCTGGGGGAGCAGCTTTGGGGGTCGTTCTCCTGCCTGGCCCCCCCCTCTTCATGCAGCACAGGGGAACTGAATCACCCTGATATCTCACAAATTTTTTACTCAAATCGGCTGAAACAGCAGCGCTGGTGGGGAAGGACGGGGACTGTGACGGTGCCCGAGCATCCCCAGCCCAGGCGGTTCTGCCGCCGGATGGGGCCGGGCAGGACGGATGAGCTGACACGTGGGCAGCAATCTAGGCCAAGTGCTCAGCTCCAGGGCTGTCCTGGCCTGCAGCAGGGATGGAATCGGGGACACGCTCAGGGTTCTGCTGCAGAACCCGGCCGTGAAGCGGGGATGGGAAACGCCTGTGAGTGAGCGGGGGCCGGCAGAGCAGGGACTGTCCTGCCCCGGCACGGATGCCCCAGGGAACATCCCAGGGGGACCTCGGGGAAAAGGGAGAGGAGGAAATCCCAACTACGGCACAGGGAGCTACCACCAGAGGGCACTTAGATATTGCTCTTGCTGAACAAATGGTGTTTCCTAGCGAGACGCCAGCTCCGGATTGCCTGACAATGCACATCTAAGCCTGAGTCATTGCTGGCACAGAAAGCAAAGGGAAGCACTCAAAAGGCATTTGAGAAGTCATGCATGAATGGGAGTTTACTAGCGGGACACAGAGGATTGAACTTTTCTTTCAGACCCTTTCAGAGGGGTCTGCCAAGGGGTCTCCACCCTGCCTGGTGCAGCGAGGCGAGCAGTGCATCCCCAGCCCCTGACCCGTGTGGTACCCACAGGGCCTGGCACGGGGCAAAGAACTGCTCACACTCCATCCTGCTCGCTGCAGACACGTCCTGTCTGCTCCTCACTGCAAGTGCTGAGATGAGAGTTACAGCCCTGGCAGGGATCCTGGCTCAGCACCTGCTGTGGGGCTCACCTGGCGCTTCTGTGCCCTGCTCTGTATTCCAGAGCTGGGCAGAGATAGAAATATTACGTGTCTTCTGGGAAAAAATTGCAGGGAATGGGTAAGGAAGGAACTGTGCAGGGTTTGGGTGGGTGCCAAATAAAGCCTGCAGGAGCGAAGGCAGCCGTGGGCTGCAGGTGTGAGGACAGCCAGGTAATGAGGAAGGAGAACCACTTCACGAGGATGGAGGAGAACAGCTTCCATCCTGGCGCTGAGAGCAAGCCACAGCACCCTGTGCATGACCCAGGACATCTCAGAGAGGCACCCTGGGGCTCAGGGTAGGGTGTGGGAGGTGGGGGCTTCTCCAGGGTCACGGTGCAGCTGCAGGTCTTGGTGCCGTGCTTGGAGAGCTGCTCTGAGCACAAAGAGCTTCACGAGGATCCCGGGGCCAGAGCAGCGAGAGCTGGGAGTGCTGCAGGTGTGGGTGGTGGAGAACTGAAGGAGGGTGGCCTCTAGAGAGGAAAAGATGACTGCAGACAACAGAAAGCTGGTGCTGTGTTGGTAATGTCAGTGACTCCTGCAAGTACCTAGAGAAAATGGGTTTAACCCTGCAGGGAGAAAAGGGACACCCCAAGGCCTCACAGGAGAATCCTCCCAGCACCCTGTGCCCTGAGAATCTCACCTGGGTGGGCCCAGGGTGCTGGGAGGACAGGAACAAGGCTTGCTTTATGATGTGGCATCTCCCAGCATGTCCTGGGATCATCTTCCCGGTGATCCTCCTGCCTTTGGAGTAGCCAGAGGCCCATCCTGGGCTCTGCAGCAGGATTTCCCAAGCTGAGTAATATGAACACTCTGCCCTTGGGAATTGCTTCCAGGGGACATTGGAGAGCAGTCTGAGGAGCCCTGTGTGCTGCAGCACGTGGGCACTTCTGACGGGGTGGGATATGGGAAGAGGGGTGATGGTGTGGGGAGGCCATGGGGTCCCCATCTGTGGGGTTCTCCCATCACGACCTGCCTGCCACGTGCCCTCCTTGCTCCAGCCAGGGCTGTTGCCTGTGCCAGGACTGGGCTCCCTCGTGCTCTTAGGGTTTGGCTGATTATTTGCAATTAGCACTAATTAGTGTCTCTTTTGACAGCGCCTTGTCTCTGCTTCCCCGTGCCTCGTCCTTGCCCCATCACGCTGCGTGCTGGGCCCATTTCCTCCTGAGGCACCTCCACCGGTGAACCTGGGGCTCCAAACTGTTGTCCTGGAGGATCTGCCCATAGGGGCTTCAATTTAGGGGGTGTCTGGTGCATCTTAGCTTTCCTGGGGGCTCCCTGGTTTGCTCCAGGTGTGCTGCCCAGGCAGTTGTGGCTGTTCCCCAGAACCAGATATTGAGAGTGATATTATGGGGTCTCCTTGTCCACTGCTGGCAGAATGGGACTGGGGGGGCACTGCTGGGCAGCCCTGCCCTTTCCCAGCCCCCCAGAGCCATCCCAAGCCCTGTCAGGGGGCTGAAGCCATAAGGCTGGTGGGCACGGGGTGGCTGGCACTGCCTGCCCCTGCTCCTGGCTCTGCAGGTCCTCAGGATGTTAAATCCTGCTGGGAACTGGTGCAAGAGAGGTCTCAGCAGACGGACACGTTTGTTAAAGCTGTCCTACCCTCTGGAAGAGTGAGCTGGGGTGGCAGTGAGAGGGTCAGGATGCTGCTGGGAGAGATGCCCTGCTTCCCTGGAAGCAAGCCCAGGAGAGACAGAGAGGAACCCTCAGCCAGGAAGGATGTAAAAATCCATGGTGAAAATAATACATCATAGAATCACAGAACGTGCTGAGTTGGAAGGGACCCACAAGGATCATCAAATCCAGCTCCTGGCCTTGCACAGGACACACCAACAATGCCACCCTGTGCCTGAGAGCGTTGTCCCAGAGCTCCTTGAGCTCTGTCAGGCTTGGGGTCATGGCCACTGTCCTGGGGAGCCTGTTCAGTGCCCCACCACCCTCTGGGAGAAGAACCTGTTTTTGTGAATGCCAGTCCAACCCCTAGAGAATTGTCCACTAAACCCCCAGTATTTTATAGCTGATTAATCTAATAGGCTGCACAGGAAAGCATTATCACCTCCACCTCCCCAGGCTTGGAGCCTGATTGCATCAAACATAAGTCTTGTAAATGGATTTGTACTTTTCTCTGGGCTTTATTTTAGAAAATGAGCATTTTATTTAATCCCACCACCATTCGATGTGCCAGCGAGAGGTGGAAGCTCTGGGCAGAATTAAAGTGCATCACATTTGGGCTGGGGTCAGTTTGATGGGCTGAAGCCTTTGCAGCACGTGTGGTCTTCATGCAGCGATGAGAAACCTCTGTGCCAGCCAAAATCAGCTGGGAAACAAAAGGAAGGCCTCGTTCCTGCCAGGAGGTGTTGGGAAACCAGGCTCAGGGAAGGCGTGGTGATGGTTTCATTTGGATGTTGTTGGGTTTGGACACAACTTCGGTGATCTTTGCGCTCATGGTTTTTTATGTCTGGTTGGAAGAAGAGCTCAGGACTGCCCAGGAACTGCTGAAATCCCCAAATCCTTTGTGCTTGGCTGGATTAGAGACCTGAGAAGCTCTGATATGTATTTTTTCAATACTCACAACAGTGTGGTTTGGTGCTTAGTAAATAGCTGTTTGACAGCAGAGCTCACAGCAGCTGGCTTCACTCATCCTTTAGAGGTGCTGAAATTGGAGAAAAAGATTTAGAAGGCAGGAAAAAAAGAAAAGGATTAAAGAAAAGCTGAAAGGAGGCAGAGTCAGAAAAGACACAGGCACCTTAGGAGAGCCAAATCCAGCTGCCAAAGGTCAGGAGGTGAGGGCAGGGAACCCTGCAGGTTTTCAGGGGTTGGAGGGCAGGACCTGCTGGTCATCTCTTCCCTTCTCCGATGTTTGGGAGAACCGAATGTCCTCTTACCTCCCAACCCAGACCTTTCCTTTCCTCTCCACATCCTCCTGGGGCACCCTGTGCTGAGGTGAGGAGTGCTGGGTTTGCACATGGCTTGCTCAGGATTACCTACTGAAGCGAGTGGAAAACCAGCTTTTTACCTCATTTCAAAGCTATTTAAGCCAAATGTTCCTGTGGGGACATTAGGTGAGAATCACCACGTTGTTTTGAGCAGGAAATCAGCTTTTCTAGAATAGACAGAGGAGCATTTCGTAGCCAAGCTTCTTGGTCAGATACTGGGACATGGCTCCACCCTGGGAAAATGGGCTTCCTGCAGCCTCGTGGAGGGATAGTCCCTGAGCCCCAGGACAGCCCTGGAGATGAAGGAAAAGGTGCTGAGCAAAGGCTTGGCTGGTGAAATATAGGTGTGGAGGGACAGGGCAGAGGCAGAGCCTGCTGCCCCACGCTGACCCTGGTGGGTGTCCCCTCCTGGCACTGGCTGCTGTCAGAGGGGCTGTAAATAATTACCATTAATATTCTACTCGAGCTCAAAGCCCACGTGCTGGGCGTGCACAGGAAGCAATTATTATTATTGTTATTGTATGAGTTATTCCTTTCAAAATAGCAGTGTCATTGAAAAAAAATTGCAGCTAACTCTGCTTTTCCCCACGGAGCCGAGGTCTGCCGAGGGCTCACACGTGTGAAGTGGTCTCTGCCGTGACGTTGCTCCACAGATGGTTTGTGTTTTTCTGAATCACTGGTTCCCGTTTTGTGTCAAGGATCTGTCTGGGCAGAAAGACCTCAGGGGGCACAACTGGAAGGTGAAAAAGGCAAAAAGCCAGTTCTGCTCTGACTGAAGTGGGGCCCCAACTCAGCTCTACACCAGAGGGGCACTGCCTTCCTCATCCTCCTCCTCTTCCTCAGGCACTGCTTTCTGAAGAGGCTGAGAGGTGCATCCAGCTTCACCCAGCAATGGTCCCCTCACTCAGGTCCAGCGGTCCCAGGTCCCAGGCAGTGTCTGTGTGTGTCTGCCCACTGCCAGGGCTCAGATGCACCTTTTCCAAGCACCTGCACAGGAGCTGGGAGCCACCCACTCTGCTCCTTGGGCAAGGACCTGACCTGCACGTGTTCCTGGTGCTCCTGGTGTTCCTGGCAGGACTGGGCTGAGGCTGGGGTGAGCTGGGGTGATGGCCCAGGAGTCCATGAGCAGCCTCACTGGGCACATTTGTGGTATGAAGTGAAAAAGATCACTAGAAATTAATCCTTCATCTGGCTTCCTGAGCCATCCCTGGGACACTGAGATTTCCCTTTCAGTAGGGGCTGGACAACTGGGAGACACAAAGGTCACCAGTTCCCCAGCCCGAAGTTCATCTCCTCCTCCCCACAGGGGCTCAGGTAGCAGGTGAGATCTAAGAAGCTCATCAGGCATCCCACTGCCCACCATGGCCAAAACCAGGGCAGAAGACCATGTTGTAGGCAATGAGTCTGTGTGAAGGCCAGCACAGCTCAGGACACCCTGCCCAGCACGTTCCCAGTTCAGTGGCACTGGGAGCTGGTGGTCTGGAAGCAGACCAAGACCCCGTGGGAGCTGAGAAGGTCTCTTTCCTGCCTGTTCCTCGTGGCATCTCCTGCTGGGGACAAGGGAGGTGCCAGCTTTGTGCCAGCACACAGGCAGGAAGGTTTGGTGGCCGTAAGACTGACACATGGGGCAGTGGTGGTGGCCACCAGCAGTTCTATATCTAATGGCCATGTGCCCAGAGCTGTTTTGGGGGATGGACTGGGAAATCCCTCCCACTTCCCAAAAAGCCAGGGGCTGCACAGGCCATGCCAGGGATCCTGGTGTCCTGGCACTTGGATAGGGACACCATGGCCCATGGAGGCACATGGGCAGTCCCCTGGCTGTGACAGCAGCAGGGCTCAAGGGTGCATGTCCTGGTTCCAAACAGGGTCCTTCACTCACTGAGACACTTCCTGGGGCTGCTCCCTCCTTGATCACCTCTCCCAGGTGTTTTGCTGCTGCCCAGATGTTGGCGCTTCAGGAGCTTCTTTAGGTTCGTGAATGTTTAGCCCTTAGCAGAGCCATGGGTTTTTAAAATCAAAAGGTCATTTCTAGGTCACTGAATAATTAGTATTGCTGTCCCTGCTGTCACTAATTCCATCACAGAGAAGCAGCAGCTTGCTGAGCAATCCTCGAGCTGCAGGCTGAAAATGAAGGGAAATTCAGCACAGAAAATGCAAGATTAGGGGCACTTAGTGCCACGGGCTATTGGGAGGAGAAGCAGGGCCAGGAGACACCAAAGCTGGGCACAGGGATTCCCTACATCCCTGCTGCTCCCCACGTGGGACTCAGCTCATCCTGCACACGATGTTACTTTCAGAGAGCTCAGCACAGTGAGGAGGTGCCTGCAGCCCCTTCGTGCTGCACGTCCACCACAGGTCTGGGCTGTGGGGTTTTGGGGGCACAATCCCTTCCTGCAGCCTCTGCTCAAAGCACTGTGCTGGTCACAAAGTCTGTGGGGACATCAGCGTTTGCTGTGAGCCAGGGCAAACCCTCACAGGGCAGGGGGGAACCACCAGCTGGAGGGAAAGCTGTTGCTATTCATGGAATCATGGAATGGTTTGGGTTTGGAAGGGACCTTAAACTCATCTTGCTGGTTTGGGTTGCCATGGGCAGGGACATCTTCCTCTAGACCAGATTGCTCCAAGCCCCATCCATCCTGGCCTGGAACACTCCCAGGGATGGGGCAGCCACAGCTCCTCTATTGCTGCTAGAGGTGGTATTTTTGAGGAGCAACAGGATCTTCCAGCTGCATGGGATTATCTTGGGATAGATTCACTGATTGGCAAAGTGAGGGGGAGCATCACCAGCTGGTGGGGGCAAATCTGACCTCCCTCACTCATAAAGGCTTTAGGGACCCTCTAAGAGCAGGAATTGCTCGCTCTGGGGTGAAGCAGCTCCTCCTGTACTTACGGGAGCCCAGCAGCTACACTGGGCCACCGACTGCCCTTGTGGTGGCCAGGATGTCACTCCACCCCTCAGCCAGTGCAGCAGGCAAAGCATGGCTAGCTGCTTTTCCATGGCCATTCCTGGGAGACACACTGCAGGTTCATTCCATGACCAAGATGAACAGCCTCAGCTGGGAATCCTTGCGGGCTGTGAGCTGTGCTGGGCGTTACAGCCATTGTTACTGTCTGTCTCACATGGCAGGGCAGGGAGAGGCACTTTGGGCATCTCCTGCTCCCAGTTTTAGTACAGTTCAGTCCTTCCGGTCAGTCCTGGAAATGTTTGCTCTGGCTGTGATGGATGCAGGCTGGCTCAGGGAGACACCTCTGGGAGGAAGAGCGAAGGGAGGCGCAGGGAAGCAAGCATCTGTTGTAGGGTCAGCAGGGCTGAGCTGGGCTCTGCTGTTCAAAACCAGCCCCTTCCTCTTTCCCACTGTGTTTATGGCTCTCCCAGGGCATTGTCAGGGTCAGGCTCTTCCAGGCATCCCTTGGCACTGAGATTTGGCTGCCTCATGGGGACAGTTTCCCCAGCAGTCCCTGCCTGATGGCAGCCTGGGGACAGGCAGCTGCCTCCGAAGGCTCTGGAGCAGCCGGACACTGAGTCCCAGCTTGCCCAGGGGGTGCAGAGCAATGGCTCCCCAAGAGTCACGCTGCCTTCCTCCTTGCCTGGCAGCAGAAATCACGCTCTGTCCTTGATTCCCAGGCCAACTTGAATGTTAGGTATGTTGTAAAATCCCCCACTTTCAGCATGTCCGTATTTTGGACTTGGAGAAACAAATCCAGGACAAAATAATTCAAGTGTTCCTTTTGCAGTTCCCATGCTCTGCTGGGTTGAAAGGGAAGCTCTTAGGAGATGGATCAAGCTCATGTCTATGCCTCTTCACTGCAAATATGCACTCCTGGAAATCCAGAGCAGTGTCTATTCCCAACACCTGCATGGCAGGACTGGGAAGGATTGGGCAGCTACCAGTTGGCTTTTGAGTCACTTCTCCATATGAGCAGCAGTGGTGGAAGCAGCAAAAATACCTTCTCTGTTTCCCTAGGTCAGGAATGCCACCCTGGGGCATTTCTTTTTATCTTGAATAACCTACTTTAGCCAATTCCCAGAGAAGTCACAGGTTCTCTGCAATGCCAAGCAAACCAGCATGGAAGGAATTGCTTTGGTTGGGAGCCATCCTGTGAGGCAAGGCCAGCTCAGGCTGCTCCATATCCGAGTTACTGGAGCATTGCCCCATCCATTACAAACAAATTTGAGCTATTACTAACCCCAAAACTTTGTGACCAGTGTTTTTGTCTGACGATTCAGTTTGGTTTTCGCTTTAAGCATTAAAATGAGCAGTGAAGATATGAGAGGCAGCAGGATCAATGCTGAGGGTCGTTCCCAGGTGCTATAAAGAGAGTGTTGGATTTGGAGTGGGAAATTAAGCTAAAGAGGAAGTATTTTCTTCCAAAATAAGGGCCTTTCATGGCTTGGCAAGGTGTACAGCAGCTGTTTCCTGCTTCTTCTCAAGCACCAGCCATTGGCCATTGGGTATCAGCTTGGAGAAGCATCTGGCCCAGATAAGTTTCCTGATGTTACTCAGACAAATGGAGCCATTTCATCAGTGTGCTCAATTCCCCCCAAACCAGAAAGCAAATTCCTGGGAATATACTGCTCATAACCACGGGCTAGCTCACAAAGGAGATAGAGATGTGTGTAGACATGCTATTCGGAGGAATAAGAAGTGAGAGCAGAATAATTTCCAGAGGAAACAGAGTGGTCTAATGCTCGAGCTGCTTGGGTGAAAGGCTCATGGAGAGCTGCAAGGCCCAGGGATGGATATCTCAAACCTTTCCAAACCAGTGAGGGCGAGAGGAGAGGGCAGGGGCAGGCTGGGGGAGACGCTGTCCATGTACACGGAGCAGGGTGCGGGCTCACCCCTCCCCAGCCGGCGGAGCGAGCGTGGGGTGGGACGGGAACCCTGCCCTGGGCACGAAGCGTGAAATCCATGTCCAAGAAAAATTTCAGCTAGTGCATAATGTAAGCACTGGATGGGTTTGTAGCCAGGGCTGTGGCGCTGAGAGCATTGAATTAAACATGGGGTGACTCAGCGCTCGTCCGCGCCAGCCTGGGAGCGGGGAATGCGGGGACAGGTGCATTATTGATAGTTTCATTTTCCCCAGGTCTGAGCGCCCGGCAGAGAAGCAGCGTCTGCTGCGCTTAGAGGGGGACACGGTGTGGCCAGACTCGGCATTTGCAACGCCTGCCTGCTCTTCCTGCTGCTCCTGGTACAGGGATTTCTGCATCCAGCCTCTCCCTCCTGCCGCTCTGCACCTGCAGCCCCTCCACCCGAGGCAGGGCAGCATCTGCCCCATCCTCCACGCCCGGAGCTCCAGGGAGCTGCGGGGGCTGCACAGCCGGGTCCCCCACGCCACAGAGCGGCCCTTGGGACTTGGAAGGGGTGGGAGCCCCCTGAATTTGCCTTTGGCCTTGCTGATGATCCAAAGCCCTCCTCTGTTTCAGCCTCTGGTGACTGCCCGCGGACCCACAGGCACTGAGCAGGGGCACAGGGCGAGGAGCACAGGGTGTTCCGGCAGCCTTGGAACAGCAGGAGGCAGGACCAAGCCTCGCTGGAACTGAGTTTCACAACTCATTAGCTCACAGGATGATGTTTTACTTCTATCCCAATGCTTTCTGCTGAAAACCCATCTCCTGTCTCTGCAGGCTCCAGGCCTCAGGCCGGCGAGAGCCACAGGGCTTTGGGCTCAGAGCATCCTGCTCCGTCTCAGCTGTTTGGGATGGGAAGGGACAGCCTCATGGAAGGGGTTGGAAAACGTGAGCTAGCACTCCTGCCAGGCCTTGCAGGGAGAGGCGTGCTCTGCCTCTTCCTCAGAACCTAATCTGAACCACAAGGATGCCGTGAATAAAAAAAAACAAACCTGCTTTGGAAGATTTTAAAGAACAGCACGAACTAAAAAAGCAGCTGCCAAAACGAGTTTCCATTATTAAAAATCAGCACTGATAAGAGCCATCTTAGATCAAATAATTTATTTAGTAATTCCATGTAAACACTTCAGATTTACTAGCAAATACAATGCTTGCTGTTCTTTTAAATAGATCATTCAAAAAATAAGAATCTATTATTAATGGCAGGTTGACTAGAGATCTCCATACTACTGTACAATAAGGAATTGGTTTTCTAATGGATTTAACATCTCGATTTCTCTTGTTCTGCATTTGCTTTACACAAAGCCCAAAGGACACAGGTTTGAACTGCTCCCTGACGATGCCACTGCGGCCCGGGGTGTTTTGGGGAAGGTACGCAGGCAACTCCTCCCATCCTGGCATTGGTGTGAGCTGATGTGAGGGTGGGATGGCAGAGCTCGCGTGAACACTGTTCACAAACACACGCCTTTTCGGTCAGAAAACAGACAGTGAACGGTGGAGAACTTCTCTTTGGGATGTATAAAAGCAACGAACTCCATCGTTGGCATTTACTTATCAACACAGCAGTACACATACACGTATCCACAGTCTGGAAAAGCATCCTATGAGCTGGAGAAAGCAGTGGTTCTGAGGCTTGGTACACCAGTGCACTAAAACCAAAAGAATGATACCTTCTTACATAGTCAAATGAAAAATAAATATCTTTATTTTCTGCCTACTTTATTTCAGTTTTCAAATAAATTTTAAATAAATCTGTACAAAGTATACTGTTACAGTATATATTTGTAAGTGAACTGAAATGCCTAAGTGTAACAACACTACAGGAAAGCAGTAAAGATTGGCACATCTCTAATCAAGATTAACTTTTACACTCAAAAAATACCAACGCCTGTGAAAACCCTCAAGATATTTTTGGTATTTTTATGCAAGTTGCGTTGCAAACACATGACAGACCAATTCTCCCCTGCCTTGAGAAGAAAATCACTTCTCATGGTTTTCAGAGAACATGAACATCTTTATGATGCTAAAGGGACACCATCAGGTGAAAAGAGAGAGAGAGATTTCAGATTTTAAAAAGCGAACACTTTGGTCAAAAATTGTCAAGTTTTAGACTTTGTGCACTTTTGCCCATCTCCCCGAGCTCCGAGTGCAGCCGGGGCCGGGGCCGGGCCGGGGCCGGGGCCGGGGCCGGGGCCGGCAGGACTGCGGGAACACCGCGACTGCCCAGAGCCCTGGGAGCGGCCGGAGTTCCGCCCCTGCCCGGCTGCAGGGATGAAGCTGCTCAGGCCAGGGACCCAAATCCTCGGGAGAGGAGCTGTTCCCCTTGCGATCCAAAAGGAATTAACACGAATGCCACAGGGCTGCATTTTGCGGTTTCTTTCCCCCCCCACCCCAAAAGCAAGAAACTAAAATTGATCTGACAGTGTCCCTTTGCTCAAAATAAAGACTTCTGTGCTAGAGAGGTCAGGTACCGAAACGAACTTGTTCACAGGGTCAAAGAGCCAGGTACATCTCAAAATTCAAATTTTCAAATCCAACTGCAGTTATTAGATTCATGAGCTCTCAAAACCTCCTAATATTTCGTTAAATAATTCCCAACTGGGAATTGGGGATAAATACTACAGATTAAGAGTGAGAGTTTTCTCTCTTAATCTTTCCAAAGATATATTCACTCAAAGTTTACATGCTGAAAGTTAATCTTACATTAGAATGTAATTGGCTGCAACATAAACCTATAAATAAATCAACTACCATAGATTAAACTCTGTTAAATATTTCTAAGTTAATAAAATATTGACAGTATTATAAAATTACAGTATTTACAATAAGAAAAATCTAGACTAATATATACCTTTAACAGATCTCTTCTCCAATTTGGGATTGCAACGGAATTATGAATATATGAACAATTTTATTAGAAAGTTGCATTGCAATTATCAGGTTTTCCATTAGAGCTAGAGAGGGTGAGCTATCACTGCCTTTGGAAAAAACAATAAGTGACTTCTGATGGTGGGGTGTAGCTTTTGAGTACCAAACTGGTAACAGGAGTCCTCCGCAAGACGTCTGAAGATAAGGTAGGACCAGCCTCAACTGCTCAGATTAAGGTTGTATTACAGAACTGCCAGCAATCAGAACCACCCAGGCTGCAAAAGGGGAGGAAAGGTAGTTTTCAGCTCAAAGTGCACAGCTGGAAGGGCTCCCCTCATTCTGGACTCCAACTAAGGCTGCAGGAGCTTCGATCTGCTCTCAGGAACGGCAAAACCCTCGGCTCGGGGTTCGTGAGGAGGAAACGAGCCACGGTGCTCCTTAAAGGGACATGGTTGGGCTGCAGCTATGCCAAAAACACCCGTGTCAACCGTGTGCAACAAAACCAGACTGGGCATTTGAGATCCTCTTTGACTCGCTTTTTTTGGGAGGTTAGGTTTTTTGGGGGGGTCAGGGATGGGTTTTGGTTTGGGGATTTTTTTTGCGTTTTGTTTGCTCGGGAGAAAAGAAATTGGCCAGGACCGTGCTGTCAACTCATTTTCTATCCCTCATCAGGTTCTCTGTTTCTGGGGTATTAACAGAACATGCAGTGTTTGGGTGGCAAATATTTGTGGGGAAAAAGGAGGCTTCAACACTCCCAAGTCAATTTGTCTTGGGACAAACCAAAAGTAATTTGAGTCCTTAAAAATCGCCAGCTGCCTTTGGGGTCTCAGACACCCAGTGATGTCCTTTTAAGGATCAGATCTTTCACTTGCCCTTGTTCCCAGCCTCGGAGGAAGAGTTTACAATGAGATTAGGAAGGGCCATGAACACATTCTCCCCCTCCTCCCCATGTCACATTTGCTTTCTAGAAAAAAAATGGGGGAAAACGTAAGTTTCGAACTCCTTTCCCGCCCTTCCCTCCCCCAGTCCTGCTCTCTGTAAACCAGAAATGGCAGTTTTTAGTGTATATTTTGGGATAAACTATTTTCTCAGCCCCAAGCCTGAAGATGCTAGTGAGAGACCTACCCGCAGGCTTCGGAGAGGAGGAGCAATTTAGGGGTTTCTACCAGTTCCCGTGGTGGGCAGGTGGGAACACCTCTGGCCTTAAAAGCAGGATTTAAAATGGTAAAAGAATAATTTGTAAACTCGGATCTACATTACCAACAGAAGGCTCTAGGTCCTGCGGGCTCCAGTTCCCAGAGATGCAGAGCAGGAAAACTAGAAAGAGAACTCGGTACCTTTCAACCACCTGCTGGGTTGTACTGGGGGGGGAGTGGGGAATGAGAGAGACAAAATGCCAACTGACCTTATAAACAAAGGTATGTTTAGGGCTTCTGGTTTCAGGAATAAACCGATATTTACTGGTAAAAGTCTGCCAAAAAACAAAAACAGAAACACAGGATTACTGGTAAATATTGGTTTATATGGAGAATTTTTTTAAAAAAAAATAAAAAAATAAAAAAAAGAGATGTCATCGTGCTCCTGATCTCCACGTGCTCCCAGGCAGGACCCATGGCATCCCTGCACCCGGCCGTGTCTCTGGCACCCGGACACCTCAAACCAGAAGCCTCGTGTTGAGAGGAAAGTCGTGTTTCTTTCCTTCACTCCCCTTAAACTACGTGTTCCTGGATTCCCCCCTCCCTCCTCCACAAGGCTGGTCCTACGGGGCTTTGGCTCAGGAGATGGGAAGTCTGCTTCCAAAAGCACTTGGAAGTGAATTTGTACATAATATGGTATCTCAGCACAAGGCTGCTGGGGCCTGAGCCTCGGCTGCTCCCTGAGATACCATAAAATATACAAGACTGAGTGTATATTTTAAATAAAGCATTTTCTTGTAAGTGGCATAAACCCATTCATTTTATTTACATGCTTATTTATTTCCAAAAATAGAGTTGGTCCACATTGGACAAGAGAAATCAAGAAGCCATACAGTAGAAGAGTTAAAAGTCCAACATTTAACCAAAGTACAATGAAATTCCAGAAGTCTGCGGCTGACTTCAACCACAGAAACATACACATGAGCCACACAGACATTTGTACATAGAGCATTATATTACCAATAATATTTGCAAACATGAGGTCAAGATGGCTAAAAACCCAGCAGGACTGACCCGGGGGGGGCCTGGCTGAACAGAAGTGGGTGCTGAGGGGCCGTCACTGCTGTGGGGAAACACAACTCTCCAGAGATTTTGCTTCACTTTCGGTTTTTTCTTTAACTGAGAAAGCCCTAATTTTTCTGCCCTGGGGATCCAAATTGAGGACATGGTGAAAGCCAACCCCATGGAGCTCCCTAAATGCCGGGGTGCCAGGGGCTCGGACCTGCGGGACAGTGCGGATGCCACACGGCACCGGAACCCCGCTGGAGGGCAAAACCCTGCCCTCTGCTACTCGGCCTTAAAGATCACCTGGAAAAGAAAAAGTCGGGATTTATACCCTTGTGGTGTGCAGCGGGGTGTCTGAAAAAAGTCTGGATGGGGTTTGTCTTAAAAACAAGGATTTCCCTCCCTTGCCATGGGCAATTTTTGGCATTAGTTATTCCAGTCCTGTCTACCTTTCCTGGAAGACCACAAATATCCTAGAGGATGTTGCACCGACAGATGAGGGAACAACGTTTTTACATTTAAAAAAAAGAAAAAGAAAAGCTTGGAGGATGGACAGCAGAAGAAAAAAAAAACCAAATGGGAAAGATGCCTTATCTCTGCGTGAGGGCCCAGCTTGTCTGGGTATTTCCATGGACCTCACCATGATAATATCTCAGTGTCTCCAAAGGATGGAAAACCAGACTTAAATCTGTATGTTCTCCTGCAGAGAATCACAGCAAGTAAAAGGGGGAAGACAGTTGTAGCACTTCTGGTACTTCTACAAACCACCCACGACACGGGGTAGAACCACACGAAAAGGGTATAAATTAATTTTCCTTTTTCAAGTCATCTTTGACACTCACGCTATTAAGCCTAGTCCAATGTGAATGCTAGTACAGAGCTAATGTACAGAATACCAGTGATAATTATCGGTACCTAACAGGATTTAAAGGCGAGTATACTCAGTACATTTACTAAAAAACACTATTACCAGAACGCCAGAGCTCTGACAGCAGTTACACAAAGCAGCCGTGCAGGTCTCTACGAGGACGGAGCCTTTAGCACAAGTCGCTATGATCATCTGAGCCTGTGACAGACAACTCGATCTTCTAATTTGTTTCCTAGAACATTTCTAACTGCAGATGTGAGATACATTTTAAAACAGAGATGGGCCTGATCCTGTGCAGTTGGGTACGTACAACACGCCCCAGTGAAACTCAAAGCCCAAATTCCTAAAGAGAGAGCACAAGAAATTGTTTTCTTACATCAAATAACTATCATGCAAGCATACCACGACGGTTTTATATCGAGTACTTCAAAGTCAGCTGGTATAATTTAACTAGAAGTGAGCAATCTAATGGATTTCTAGGGGTAGGGACAAAGGTTGTGCCAGTGACAACCACTCGATTACCAGGGAGAGCAGCACAGGGGCACCGTGGGGGTCTGGCGAGCTGTGGTACAGAGGAGCTCCTGCTCAGCAGCCTCACAGACCTGCACCTACACCTGGAATGTGCAGGATTCCTGTGGCTGAAGCTAAACACCTTCACTTCATTTGCTCTGCTGCCAGAATCTGAGTTCTTCTCCCTGAATGAGCAATTCACTTACAGCCTGGCATACTGACGGAGCATTAAACATTGCTTTTCCCCCCCCTGTTGCCTGTTGCCTCACATGTCCCAGGGTCAGCCCCATGCTCACAACGCCAAACCTTTATGCTCTTCTCAACTTTCCAGCCATAGCCAGGCTGGGGTCACTTCTCCAGTATAAACCAACCTTGCTCTGCTCCTTGTCTTTAAACATAAACTCTGACTGGAAGCCTCGCAGTGCCTGCAGTTATCCCGCTTCTATTGCAAACTCCAACAACTTATCAAAGCACTCACTCTTTGGTACCATGATCTACTGGAGACAGGGAAGGTGGGAGAAGCCAGGGTATTTGCCATGACTCCTAGACTTTTAAGAAGCCTAAAACTAAGGCAGAGCAGCCAAAGGTTGCTCTGGCTGACACCAGTTACCTGTGGGTCCTGCTGGGTCTCTTGGGAAGAGAGGTAACACAGGTCTGCACGTGCACACACACCAACAACCCTCCCACAAGGACAGACCTAGACAAGAGCTGGAAGATGCTGCCCAGACCTCTGTCCCTTTCTGCCCATTTTCAAAATCAAGAGGTTTTTCTTGGTAAAAAGAAAAGAAAACGGCTCATACCCACAATATCAGCTGCCGAGGCACACCCTGGGATCTGGCAGACCTGCAAGCCCAGCTCAAGGCAGGAACTGGAGATGTTGCTTTACAGAAGAAATCTAGATACCATATTACCCAGCACTCTGGGCTTGTTTCTCCCCTCAGATCAGACTTTGCAACCTGGACCTAGTGGTGCCCATCAGAAAAGTTCCATGAAAATCAACCCTTCTCTACCCAGCAACTTTGGGTTTAATGAAACCACCGAATGGAAATCATTTGCTCAAAGGCTGAAGATGCAGACTTGGAAGACTTTAATCACCTTCTCTAACTAGACTTTCGTCTGCCTTTTTCTCCCCAAGTGACAAATATCAACTGCAACCAAGGAAAGACTCTCTGATATTTCTCTTCTCATTACAAGTCTGTTTTCTATCCTGCTGTTTGTCAATGTATTCAGACATTCTGGTAGGTGCCTCACGAAACCCAACTGATCAGAGAACCAAAGAATGGATTGGGTTGGAAGGGATCACCTGGTCCAACCCCCTTTCTTTGTAGAAAGTATGCTGCTTTCCACCTCTCACACACCGAAGAGCTGCAGCACTTCAGCTTCTCCTTCTCAAACTGGAGTTCAGGGTTGCTGATCTGCAATTCCCAGTGCCTCGATTAATATTTTAATTAAAAAAATAATAACCTGATATTAGGATGTTATCTAGTCATGGAGAATACTAAGCTGTTTTTTGACAGCCCTGGTTTTGCTAGTACATTTAGTGTTTCAGTCCCAAGCTTTTAAAAAACCCCTTGATACACCAGCTGCTCCTCCACTTGAATTTCCTACTTTGCTCCAGCATCTCTGCCTCACTTGACTTTCAGAGGGAGGCTCCTTATCTCACCCAAAAGGATGAGGTGATGGGCAGCAGGCTCTCAAGCATGCCCTGTGCTCCAGAATGACATGGAGGAGTCACTTCAGTGGCATGAAGTAGTGCAGGAAATGAATTCTGTCTTCAGTCCTGCACACCCAGATTTGCTCCCCAGCCCTGCCTCTGATGTCCCTCAGACAGCATTGTCTCCCCAAGGCCCCAGTTCTGCAAAGCTCCTCCTAAATTGCTTCATTTCCCAATCATGGTTACCTGCCCTACCACATGGTTCTTCCAGTCTGCTCCTCAAGAGTTGGACTTCTGTCCTTTGATGGAATTTTTCTGAACTCCAGAAGCCCCTTCCTTTAGAACTATTTTTAACAACAGTTTTAGGATTGTTTGCTCTTTCATGACAGAGTTCTGCCTCACCTGGATGCCTGTAACCTTCCCAGGTATTTATGGTAAATCTAAGGACTTCATTTTTCTGATCTTCTCCCCTGCAATATTTTCTAACACAAAACTCACTTTTAGTCCAGCACCTTCCACCCCTGAGAATGCTGAACCTGCAATTCAGTGACCCCCAGCTGGTCACTGCCACTTAACAACTCAACAATAATTTTATCTTGAATCAGTTCTTATGTTTTAGTCCAAAAAAAGGCTAACTATAGACCAGACTGTTACAAGGAATGATCCTTTAAGTAAATCAAGATTTTTGCTCACCAAAATGTTAGCCAGTTCCTTCCCAAACAATCTGGCTAGATAGCATGGTCATAATGGAACTTACTTTTTATAACAGGTTTATGAAGATGCATCAGCCTGTTTTTTTTTTCCCAAGGCTCATGAAACCCACAACTTTCCTCTTGTCTGGGATAGAAAACTTCCTAATACCTCCATGTCATTAAAATACAGAATTTACATCCAACATAAATGCGGCTGTTTGGTCGTCAGTACTCCAATTTCCTCAGATTTTACAGTAACCTTTCAGACCCAGTGCTCCTCCTTTATGACCTAACACACCTGCTCAGCACAGTACAATGGCAGGTCATGCAGTACCTTATCGATTTCCGTCACCCCCACCACGTTTCAATCAGACCAGCTGTGCCGAGGTCTTTTTTCACCACCGAGCAGGCTACAACAACTATTTTTGTCTCCTGTTTTCCCCCTGTTGTGCAGATGTGCCCATTCCTTGCTCCAGCCCCCAGCCTGAAGCCGGCTGTCCCTCCCGCGCACGCAGCTCTGCTCCCAACCTCCGCGTACCCCGCGCCCTGCCAGCCTCAGCCTTGCCCCAGCCGTGCTCAGTCTGTCCTCCCCGAACCCTGCCCTCTTCCCCGGTCTGGGGACGCCTGGGCTGAAGTGGAAACGCTGTGAAGTCACAGCTCCTCCCTGTCACAGCCTTTTCCCAGGCACACACCAAGACTTTAGGAAGAGGTACTGCCACGTCCTGAATTCCATCTCCTTCCTGGACACCCGAATTTAGATTCCCAGGTATCTCGGCTTCAAGAATGAAAGCATCAGGCTTGCCCCAAGCACTCTGATACCTTTCAAGGTCTATGTGTCCAATCAACAGGCAAATAGTCTGATGGACCTCCTAATCATTGGGAGCTTGTGTTTCCCATCACCAAATCCTCTGCCATTCCAACCTCCCACAGCTGCTTCTGGCAGCATCTCCAGAACACAAATCAACTCCTCAACCAAGGCTTTGGTTGTAAATCACCTCTTTAATCCCATCCAGTTTCAAGACTCCACAAATACAAGGCAAGGCCCGTGCTGTGGTGGGAATGAACCCTGACCTGAGAGGATTTGATGCCATCTCTCCTCCACCAGCTCAGCAGTTCTGGCCTCAGGATGCTTTCTGGAGCCTGGAATGCCCCCACTTGTTGCTCCATATAGTATTTTATCAGCAGATAATCACTCGTAAAGCGTGTCCTCTCTGCACTCTTGTGTGCAGTTCTTTGTGCAATTAAGCCAATGTACTTCGATTCCCATAATTAAGCTAGGAATTTTACTTTATGACCATATAAAGTCCATCTTTAAACTAAAAATAGTCTGACCGTTAACAGATTCTTTTTTTTAAATTACTTTAAACCGCCAATTAGAGACTTGCATTGGACAAGGTAAGTTACAAATGGCCTTGCAGAAGCCTGCAAGGACTCATTTTCCAGGACTTTTATTGACAGGTGAACCTCAGAAGCCAACTTTTTTTTTTTTTCCAAGATAGAATGAGCCTCTGAACACAGCAGACCTCTCCACAAACCCAACTGTTCACATGCATGAAAGCAGAGATGGCTTTTACACGAACTTGCAGTGCTTAGTTCAGAGTTATTAATGACAGAAAATAATTCAAAGCCTTTAGTCCCTACTTCGCTCAGACCTGCCTGGTTGCCCTCCAGCAGCCCCTGGCAACAGTGAACCTACTGTCATTTATTATTTAAATAAAACAATCTTTTTAATAAAAAGAAATTCTGACCCCATTTAAACTCTGTACCTGACAAGACACCAGCTTCTTTCCTTCACCTCTGGTGCTGCTCACACTACATTTTTTTTTAAGCTGACCTGCCCACACAGCTCCTGATAAGCCAATGCTACATTGCCAGCTCTCCTCAGCATCACTCGAGTGGGAGGTTTAAATACCAGATTTCACAAAATCCTTTCTCCATGATTCCTAGCCCTGGCATTTCTTGAAGTATTGACAGATCGACAAGCCTTCCCAGCTCGCCCAAAAGTGAGCCAGCTGGACCTGCTTCTGCTGGACTGACACAGAGAGAAGAGCTGGTGCCTGAAATCCCAGCGCTCACCTCTCGACCCCCAGGTGAGTTCTGAGGAGCCTGGACCGGCTGACACCGATGTGCCGATGCAGACTCACTCCCCAGGAGCAGCTGGTCTGAGCTCCCCTGCCCGTACGAGATGCCTGGGCAAAAGGTGAGCCCAGGCAAGTTCAGAACCTCAGGAGACTGTGGGCCACAAAGCCAGCAGCCGACATGGTGCTCACTATTGTGCAACCAGGACGGAGCACGGAGAAATAAAATGCATTCCCCAGGGAGACACTAGAGCAAGCCCAGGCTGGGGGACAGAGACACCCAAACCAAGGTGGCTGCCTTTCAAATGACAGTGCTGCTCCCAGACATCCCAACAGACAGGTCCTGCCCGATGCACCACCACTGTCCTGCCCTCTGACAGCTGCCTTTCTACCCAGAGTGAGAACAAAACCCCCCAAACCTCTAATGTCCCAACCTCGATGGCAATTTGAGCCTGAGTCACACATCAAGATATTCACCAGTAACAGAAAAAACGACCACTGCTCATTTACTGACCCTCAGCTCTCAGCAACAGAAGCTATCCAGGCCTGTATGATGTGGACACAGCCTCCTCCAGCCTCTTCTCAGCACCGGCCACATCAGCACAGCTGGTGACACAGAGCCATGCTAGGGGGGTCAGCCCCACAGCAGAGCCCCCACAGCCACCCCAAAACACCCTGTGCCAGTGCTGGCCCGTGCATCAACCCAGAGCATGATGATGATGATGATGTCTGAGAGGCCAGGCTCAGCTCCCAGACCTTCCTGCAAGCATGACAGCAACACCTCGCAGCCAAAACCGCTGACGTGTGTCAGTAAGACACGATCTCTTGCACCAAGGCATTCACCCCCGGGGCTGCTGCACGGTCTCTGCACCACGTTCAGTAACACAGCCAAGCCCACTGGGGTCAGCCTGGTCACAGATGCAGATTGCAAGTCGCTTTCACAAGCAATTCTCCATTGAAATCAACATCATGACTGGGATGACATTTCAACACAAGGAGGTTTTTCCCAAAAAGCTGTCTAAATCTCTCCAAGTCATGCACTTGCTGTCCCAGCGGCACGCACTGGATCAGCTCCCACAACAGCCACCTCCCTTCCGAGGTCTCCCCAGCCAAGAGGGGCACATCCTTCCTTGCTGCAGATGTAAATCCATACCTCTCACCTCTCCAATCTCGAACAGAAAGAATGAAGCTGTATTTTTTTTTGCTTCCTGCATATTTCAAGATAGTGTTTCAAGAAAAAAATGCTTCAATGCCACAGCCAGGGAGACTCAGCAGAAACTCCCACTGCCAGTGTTGCAGCCACTCCTCTTTGCGCTTCAGTCTGCTATGCGGCCTAAGACTCAGAAAGGGCTAAGGTGTGTATTTTTGCAAAGCTAATGTCAGGATGGACAGCAAACCAACTGATCACCAGCAAAGCCAAGGAATTGTCTGAGTAAAGACTGAGTTCCCTGCTGGGGAGATCCAGCAGATTCCCATTCAAGCAAGCAACCTCCCAGCTGATGGCTGATTCAGAAAGGAGCAGAGGTTCACCACATGTCATGAACCTAAGCCTCAAAACCAGATGTGGCCAGAGTCATCAGCACAGTCAAAGCCAAGTTCAACACCAAAGCAGTCCCTGCTCAGGACCAGACAGCTATGTTATCTGTGTTTTGGATATTTCACTCTCCTGTGAGCTCTAGCTTGGTCTGATAAACCTAATGCCCACTGGTTGGCAGAACTTGTCTTAGTTAAACCCAAACTGTATCAGGTCTTGCGCTCTGAGACTGCTCCAAGGTACATTACACAGGGACAGCAGAACTTCCCTCCTGAACCATATACCCGATTTGAGCTGCAGAGACAGTGCCACAGCCCAGCTGATGTCTGGACACCCAAAATGAGACAACACCCACAAGCAGGCAAAATCTACGGCCAGCCTGAGCAGGCTCCATCTTGGCTGGCCATGGTGCCTTCCAGAGCAAAAAGCTCAGGACCAGATCTCCTCTCTGGGTAAAGGAGCTCCAGCAGTATCGATCTGCAGAGGGACAGTGAAGCATTGTTCGGGGATACCCAGCCACTCACTCTGTCTTGTTTTAATCAGTCAACATTCAAAAGGCAGATAGTGGGGCCAAAAGTCCTCTATCTTTATCTTTTTTCACTTAATCTCTAGCTGACATTTTTCCATGAAAACACGCCTCGTTTCTCGCTGTATGACTTAGACTCTCCCTCTTCTGTGATATTTTGCCTCAAACAGGCTACACAACCGGTTACTACTTTTATAGAGGTGGGAGTGACATGCTTCGACTCTTCCAAAACACGAAATGCTCATCTGGCTTCAGCCACCAAACTGCAACGATGGGACTAGCAGAACTACCCCAGCCAGGGAGCTCAGCCCCTGCTGCTCCATGATCCCCTGGGACCAGCTGCCTGACACCCCTCAGCTGCTCGTGGCAAAGAGCCACCGCCATCAGGCTCTCATGGGCTTCTCTAAGTGCCATCCCCCATACCTGTGCTGATGCTGAAGCACTTGCATGGCAGCCCAGGTGTGCCTTGGCCATCCTTCTCTGCCACATCCAATCTCCCACCTTGCTCCGAAAGCCTTTTCCCACCCTCCAGACAGACAACACCTTTACTGTGACTGCTGGGAGCTCCTCCCCTGGGACAAACTTTTCACCCAGCCTGAGTCTGCAGGCTCAGGAAATGCCTTTTTAGTGACAGCACCACACCTGCCCAAACGCCAACGCGCTCATCCTTTCCCTTCCAATGTGCTCCTCCAGCAGTAACTTCTGTGCCATCCAAATTGCAGTAAAATATCCAGAATGCCATTGGAGAAGTAACACTGTGAACCCCTGCAAATGGATGATTTGACCTTTATTTCTCTGGTTTCTGCAGCTGTTCTGCACCAACAACAAGCAACACCAGCCCAGCGAAGCCTCGTGGCCCACTTGTAATTCACAAGAAGTGGGATTGTTGCACACCCTTATGTGAGCCGCCTTTCTCCCAGACCGCAGTGCTGCTAACACACAGTCCCATCAGGAACTGAACTGCTTTGGAAAGCAAAGGAGGATGATAGGCAGGCTAAGGGAAGCTCCCAGAGCGGACCCAGGACCATCTGGCACAAACAGGAGCAGGAAGGAGCAGAGCAGGCAGCCCAGCTCCAGCTGTGGAGCTTCCAGAGAGCTGCCACACGAGAGGAGCATCCTTCCAGCACCATCACCCTCAGCCATCCCAACACAACACATGCCACTTCAGAAAAAAAAAAAAAAGCCATGAACTTCAGGCCCAAAGATTAGGCTCTGGGTAATACAAGCTTTTAAAAAAGGTTATAATTTTGGAAGTCCATTTAAATTAACCTTAACTAGCTTTAAACTCTATATACGTATCTCCTTGCCACGCTCACAACCCACGCACATTTTGCGGTGCCAGCGAGCTAAATCATGTGCAAGTGAGCAGAGTAAAAGGAACCACAAAAAAAAAAAAAAGCTCTGGGCAGAAACTCTCTTTCATTGTTGCAAGAGGCACAGGAGATGGCAACAGCAGAAGGAATCAGGAATAAAAATGGAACTCGCTTGTTTACCTCGTCGGTTTTGTCAAAACATTGTGACAACGCTTTGCGTGCAGCCCGTTTCTCTGTTCTGCCACCAAAAATTCAGAGCCCTTCACCTATCTTCACACATTACAGGAGAAAGCCAAGAAGAGTAAAACTTTTAGGCAGAGAAATGAGTGTGCAAAAGATACAAAAAAGCCCAGCATGAGAATTTCAGACTACTGGGCTCCTCTTCCAGATAGTCCAAACACCACCAGGAACAGTGACCCTCCAGCTGCACAAGCTGAGTTAACAAGGAGCAGGCAGCCAATGAAGGAGGAGAGTAAGACAATAAAGGGAGTTTGGGTAAGCCTGACAAAAAGCAAAAGAAAAAAAAAAGAAAAAAAAAAAAGCAAGGGAAAAAAAAAGCTGCAAACTGGGTTTCTAAAAATGAAAAATTCTTGACAATGTCTTTTTAAAAGAGAAACTCCCAGCGCTTCAGGCAGAGCCCTACCTCTCCAAATGCCACCCAATACAGTAGGAAGCAGCAGGTTTTTGAAATTGCACAGCTGTGGAGGAATTTGCCTTCACTGCCTTCTTTCCAACTCACCTAAGAGAGACTCACTTTCTACCTGGAGGACTAGCAAAACCGAGGAAATTGGTTGGTTCTAGTTATACTTTTGAGTTGTCATGCTTGACGAGAGCCCCTAAAATGTAAACCTGTTTTAGCATTCTTGTACATTAATGTCATTGTTCTCCCTGCTGACTCCCACAACTTCTGCCATAGACAAGTCAATCAGATTTGGTATATGCCCTGGGACAGGGAAGGGGAGGGCTGGGTTTAAAGCAAACAAGCAACCAAAAAATAATTATGTCAGTGCTCTGCAAGGTGTTGGATCCAAGCTCGGTGGATCTGCTGAAGTCTTCGATCCAAAACACTTGGCAATTTTACTTTAAAAAAAAATGAAACAAAAAAACCTTTGACCTGTTGAACTTAGAGAAAAGCAAGTGGCAGACCTCAGAGGAAGGGAGACAGCATGTGAGAGTGCAAAAACATCATGTGCTGTAGTTCACCACTTTAGAAGAAATCAGAGTTTTGCTTTGGTTGGTTTTGCTTTTTCTGAAGTGCCAGGGGAAGGCGCTTCCCAAAGGGCGACTTTTAGAGTTTACGGGCGCCAGGGTGGAAGCGTGAAGTGAAGACATGCCAAAAACGTCAGGTTTGCATAAACCCTTCTGGAAAAAGTGCACCGTGTTTTTAGGAAAAATGCATATCTACCAAATCTCCACTGACCAGGGGCCACTTGTGCACACAAAGTTGCATCAATTGGCAGCATCAATGCTGACATTTTTGCCTTGTCCTTCCACCCCCCTCCCCAATTTTTTTTTTCCTTGGGAGACATACAGCGCCACTGCATTAGAACGTACAAGAAATGAAAACAGTGAGTACGACTGATATAGATCCATTGACTTTTTATTACAAATGTACTTGATCACTTGGCTTCAAAAAAGTTTAAATCAACCCCTATTTTTCTGTACGCCAGTACAAAGTAAAATCTATTTTACAAATTAAATACCTAAAAATTTGACAAAAATATTAAAGTTTGATGGAAAAAACAGTTATAAAAATCTTAAATCCCCCTTTAAGAAGATAAGAGATAACATTCCCTCCCAACCCCCACAGTCCTGTTATACAATATTAATAGTCATTTTTTTAGAATAGGTAGGTATGTTATATCTTGCTGTTAGCATACAAGTCACTCTAATAGCTTTATCTGTATATACTCCAGTTAGTGCATGAATGTCAACTGATTGAATATAATCAACTATCTTTAACTGATCCCTAATTTACATTTCATAGCTTGCATAGTTTGAAGGGACAAAGGTTACACTACAGCTAATCATAAAAAAAGGTGGTTACAGTGCTATTTTTAAAGGCAACAAAGTAATTGCTCCCAAAAAAAAAAAAAAACAACAACCAAACCAAAAACCAACAAAAAAACCAAACCCAAAACAAAACAACGAAAAAAAGAAGTTACCGGTCGGCTCTGAGCAGGGGTTAAATCCCCGGCAGCAGCTCTGCCTGGCTCGCAGGGTGGGCTCTGCGCCCGCCCGCTGCCCCTGGGTCAGCCCCTCTGCGCTTCCCACAGTCCCGGGACAGGTTGGGGACCGCTCTCCCGGCAGCGCTACGCCCAGCACATTTCAACCCCTGCGAGNGCAAATGGACACTGTCAAGTTTTTCTTTCCTTTTTTTTTTTTTTTTTTTTCTTTTTTTTTTCCCAATTGAATTTTCAAAAAGCCGAAAAGCTCTCCCGCCTACGGGCGAGCCCGGCCGGGCGCTCGGCGCGCTCCCGGCACCCGCGGCCGGGCTCCTGCGCGCCCG